>QLPG01002262.1:4707-25237 GCA_003314385.1 Gomphus sp. MG54
TGGTTTGTGCACGGAGATCACTTCGAGGACTGGAAAATGAAGGACAATTCGTTCCTATGGCTTCATGGAATGCGTGAGTTTCTAAGCATTTCAAATTGTTTGCCGCTGACTCACTTATCCAGCTGGTTCTGGGAAAACAATTCTATGGCGAGTAAAGTGCGTTTATAGTGAGTCACGCTAACACGTCTGGGAATCAGCTCTACGATCATCGAGAGTATTTCCAATTATTGCCAGAAACGACCGTTGCTGGCTTATGCCTATGTCTATTTCAAGTTTCACTCAAAGGACATAGATACCCGTGTAGTTCTCAGTTCCCTCGTTAAACAGATCTCATTTCAATTAGCCAGCACTCCTGACGCCTTATCGAAATTATTCTCCCAGAACAAAGAGGGCCGCCAACCCCTTACACCTGAAGAATTGATTTCCGCCCTAGAATCTATCATCCGCAGCTTCGATCATGTGTTTCTGGTTCTTGATGCGCTCGACGAATGCCACGATCGTCGTGGACTCCTGAAACTTCTGAACACATTCCACAGATGGGGGATCAGCACATTACACCTACTAGCAACTAGTCGCCAGGAATACGATATTTCCAGAGGGTTGAAGGATCTAGTCTCACACAAAGTTATGATGGACACAAGTTCTGTTGACGATGACATTCGGCTACACATGTCCAAAACATTGGATCATGATGACGAGTTCCAAGTGTACTCGGAAGAGGACAAAGCATTAGTCCAGACAGTTTTAACTGAGGGTGCGCATGGAATGTAATGCGGTCCGCTCACATATTTGCGATTGTTTTTACTCACATCACTGAAAGGTTCCGGTGGGTCAGTTGTCAGTTGGACGTGCTGCGAAGGTGCCGTTCTCCTGTCCAGCTAAAGAAAGCTGTCAAGTCCCTCCCGAAGACCCTGTACGAGACCTATGACCGGATTCTGTTGAATATCGAAGAAGAAGATCAGAGATCTGCTGTCCGGTTGCTGCAATGGCTTGCGTTTTCCGTTGAAACGATTTCGCTGGAAGAAGGTATTGAAGTACTAGCCACAGATCCCGACGCAGAAGATGGGGTACTATTTGACCCGGATAGACGACCGTTTGATCCTTGACAAATTATAGATATATGCTCCAGTTTGGTGGCTATTACTGTTCCAGATGTTGGAAGTGACGATGAAGGGTCTACTGATAAATCGGATGACAAAGAAGAGACTATAATAAACGCTGAGAGGAAGGTTGACTCGTACTGGACTCTCATCACTGACCGTGCCACACTCAAACTGCCTCATTTTTCTGTCTGAGAATATCTTATCTCAGACTACCTCTGCCAACAAAATGACAAGCTGTCGTTCTATTCGTTCAACCAGAAATTGGCCGACACGACGATTGCCAAGATATGTCTTGCCTACCTGCTGCGATTCACGCAGCCTGGATCTATATACTCACTGCAAACACATCCACTCTGTCAATATGCAGCGCAGAACTAGATGAGCCATGCTCGGGCAGATGATGGCGACTCGGATGCTCTACATCGACTAATAATGGTGCTTTTGCAATCCCAGGATGACCTATATGCAAACTGGCTGACACTTTACAATCCATATGCTGACGATCCTTATGGGTTGGCGACACATGTGAGATGCGCTCCTCTATATTACACGTCCTTGGCTGGATTGAGAATCTTAATTACTGTGATGGGGGGTAGTGATAGATAAATGGACTAGCTACTGGAATACAAAGATTTGTAACTATGGGGTGTGTGGCTAATTTTCTACGTAGTTGTATGCTCTTACGCAGACGACACACGGCAGGTCGATCGTGTGTAAGCGCTGGTCCGAGGAGCTGGCGGCGATGTGACCGTAGGTCGTGTAGGTTGATTGTGGGTGATCCACGGTAATAGAATATATTAATACAGGCGTGAGTGTGATGGATAGCACCTATATAGTTATCCCCGTTGGGTCCGCAGCCTTGAATGACGACGAGTAGCGACTTGACCCAATGCGGCTTGACGTCACGTGAGTGCGTCGAGTAGATATCAAATATAAGTGTGGGGGGTTTTCGGTATGAGAGACTGATAGTATTCATTGTAGCTACTTTCTCTTTATACAAGTAAACCATGTAACTAAAATATAATCCGTAATTAATGGATTTTGTGGAGCATATGCAGGGTCGGCCCACTGTGGGCTGCCCCGATGGAATCTTCATAGAGATATGACACCTGTCAGTGGTGCCATTTGAATAAAATGACTTCCCCCTTTGTTCCCTTCCTGTCTGCAACATTTATCGCCTCTCTGGGCTGTGTCTCGTGTCTCATTCTCCTGTTTCTCAGTCATCTGTCCTCGGTGACTGCATATATGCATCCCGGTTCCCTCAGTTCTCGTTCCTTTACATGTGAGTCTCTTCCCCTATGTTCCTTCTATCCCCTCCTATCTGTTTTCCCTTTGTCTCCTTCTATATTCCATATATTTTGGCTCCTCTGGCCCCTATGTCTCCTGGTCATCCGGGCGCTTAGCATCTAAGTCGCCACCAGTTTGAGTCTCTCGCACGGTAACTACTAGTAAGTCCATGTTCTGTACTACTTTCCACTGCATGCTCACTAATACATCTTCTGTACACTAGTTTACACTATTCTTTCCAGATTTATACAGGATACATGTTCAGGTGTGTTTTGGTTCTTTTCTCATCCCTCACTCCCTTCTCTCCATTCCTTCCACCATTTGTCACAACAGAGAAGAGCGACTGAAACTCTCTTGGAGGGTGGCTCGGATGTGAATAGATGTGAAGCTGATTCATTTTTTGGCAGGGCACTGCATGCGGCATCACATCATGGTCATGAGGACATCATCCGGCTGTTGATAAAGTTTGGAGTGGATGTGAACCTTCCAGGAGGACTCAATGGCAGAGCACTGCAGGTGGCTTCGAGAAATAGGCATGAGAGCATCGTTCGCTTGCTGCTCGAAAATTCAGCAGACGTGAATGCAAACAAAGACAGTTGGGGCACTGCACTCCAACAAGCTTCAGAAAACAGCCATGAGAGGATTGCTTGCTTGCTTCTGGAGCATGGTGCATGTGTGAACACGCAGGGGGGATTTTTTGACACTGCACTGCAGGTGGCATCCTCCCGTGATCACGAAAGCATCGTACGTTTGTTGATAGACCGAGGAGCGGATGCGAGTATGGATGGAGGATACTATGGCAGTGCACTGCAGGCGGCGTTAGCGTGCGATAATGAAAATATTGTTCGTCTGCTCCTAGATAAAGGAGCTCTATTGGATGTGAACATACAAGGTGGGGACTATGGCAATGTGCTCCAGGAGGTCTCGTATTTGGGTCACAAGGGCAACATTCGTTTGTTGATTGAGATGGGGGCGGCAGTGAACACGGAAGGAGGACAGTATGGCAGTGCGCTAGGGGTGGCATCACAGTGTGGTCACGAAAGCATCGTGCGCATGTTGTTAGACAGGGGAGCACATGTGAACATACAGGGTGGAGAAGAATGCACTGCGTTGCAATGTGCATCATTGGGGGCTCACGAGAGCGTCGTGCGCTTGTTGATAGACCAGGGAGCGAATGTGAATGCGCAGGGAGGATCTTTTTATGGCTGTGCACTACAGGAGGCATCGAAATGGGGTCACGAAAGTGTTGTGTGCTTATTAATCGACCAGGGAGCAGAGGTGAACCTGCATGGCAGAGATTATGGCGGTGCGCTGCAGGCCGCATCATTCGGTGGTCATGAGAACATTGTGTGTTTGCTGCTAGACCATGGAGCAGATGTGAACTTGGCGGGAGGGAAGTACAGCAGTGCGCTTCAGGTGGCATTGGCAACACCTCATCCAAGCATCGTGCGCTTGTTGATCGACCGGGGTGTGCATGTGAACCTTCAGGGAGGAGAATATGGCAGTGCGCTGCAGGCGGCAGCGAAAAAATTCCATGAGAACATTGTTCGCTTGCTGGTCGAGAACAGGGCCGATGTCAACGAATGGGATGGTTCTGCGCTGTACTGGGCGGCATCATCGGGGGATGAGAACATGGTTCGACTCCTCCTCGATCTGGGAGCAGATATCAACCTCCTGGGAGGAGAATATGGCACTGCGCTGCAGACGGCATCGACAGAACTTCACGAGAAAATTGTTCGCTTGCTGGTCGAGAATGGCACCGATGTAAACGAACACCATGGTTCTGCACTGTACTGGGCGGCATCATCGGGGGACGAGGGCATGGTTAGACTCCTCCTCGATCTGGGAGCAGATGTCAACCTACACAGAGAAAAATATGGCAGTTCGCTGCAGGTGGCAGCGAAAAAATTCCACAAGAACATTGTTCGCTTGCTGGTCAAGAAAGGCGCTGATATAAATGAACAGGATGGTTCTGCATTGTACACAGCAGCATTACTAGGGAACAAGGACATGGTTCGACTCCTCCTCGAGCTGGGAGCAGAAATCAACATGGAGGGAGGATACTATGGCAGTGCATTGCAGGTGGCATCTAGAAATCGTCACGAAAACATTGTTTGTCTGCTTGTCGAGAAGGGAGCGTATATAAACATGCAGGGAAGAGAGTGTTGTGACGAACGGTGGAAGGAATGGAGAGAAGGGAGTAAGGGATGAGAAAAGAATCAAAACACACATGAACATATATTCTGTATAAATCTGGAGAGAATAGTGTAAACTAGTGTACAGAAGATGTATTAGTGAGCATGCAGTGGAAAGTAGTACAGAACACGGACTTACTAGTAGTTACTGTGCGAGGGACTCAAACTGGCGGCGACTTAGATGCTAAGCGCCTGGATGACCAGGAGATACAGGGGCCGGAGGAGCCGAAATGTATGGAATACAGAAGGAGACAAAGGGAAAACAGATAGGAGGGGATAGAAGGAACATAGGGGAAGAGACTCACATGTAAAGGAATGAGAACTGAGGGAACCGGGATGCATATATACAGTCACCGAGGACAGATGACTGAGAAACAGGAGAATGAGACACGAGACACAGCCCAGAGAGGCGATAAATGTTGCAGACAGGAAGGGAACAAAGGGGGAAGTCATTTTATTCAAATGGCACCACTGACAGGTGTCATATCTCTATGAAGATTCCATCGGGGCAGCCCACAGTGGGCCGACCCTGCATATGCTCCACAAAATCCGTTAATTATGGATCATATTTTAGTTACATGATTTACTTGTATAAAGAGAAAGTAGTTACAACAAATACAGTCAGTCTCTCATACCAAAAACCCCCCGTACTTATATGTGATATCTACTCGATGCACTCACGTGACGTCAAACCGCATTGGGCCAAAGCACTACTCGTCATCATTCAAGGCTGCAGACCCAGCGGGGATAACTGTATAGGTACTATCCATCGCAATCACACCTGTATTAACATATTCCACTATTGTGGACCACCCACAATCGACCTACACGACCTACGGTCACATCGCCGCCAGCTCCTCGGACCAGCACTTACATACAATCGACCCGCTGTGCGTCGTCTGCGTAAGAGCATATAATCACGTATAAAATTAGTTACACATCCCTTAGCTACAAATCTTTGTACTACAGTAGCTAGTCCATCCACCAACTATTATCCCCCATCACAGTAATTAAGAGAAAGTACTCTGCTCTGTACTTGGCGGCATCATGGGGGGACGAGGACATGGTTCGACTCCTCCTCGATATGGGAGCGCAAGTGAACATGGTGGGAGGATACTACGGCAGCGCATTGCAGGTGGCATCTAGAAATCGTCACAAAAGCATTGTTCACCTGCTGGTCGAGAAGGATGCAGATATAAACATGCAGGGAGGACAGGATGGCTCTGCACTATACTGCGCTTCGTCAACAGGCGTTGAAGCTGTGGTTTGACTCCTCCTCGATTGGGGAGCTGATGTGAACAAGCAAGGAGGGAAATTTGGTAGCGCACTTCAGGCAGCATCGACCGCAGCTCATGAGAACATTGTTCGATTGCTGCTAGACATGAAAGCGGACGTAAATATGCTGGGAGGATACTACGGCAGCCCACTGCAAGCAGCGTCATTCATGGGTCACCAGACTATCGTGTCATTGCTGATAGAGCGAGGAGCGCAGGTGAACTTGCAAGGAGGGAGGCGAGGGAGTGCACTCCAGATGGCATTGATGATGCATCACGGTAATATTGCTCACTTTCTGGTGGAGAAAGGAGCGGACATAAACATGCAGCAAGGACAGGTTGGCTCTCCGCTTTACTTGGTATCATCATCAACAGGGGACGAGGACATGGTTCGGTTCCTTTTAGATCTAGGAGCGGATGTCAACATCCAGGGAGGATACTATGACAGTGCACTGCAGGCGGCATTGGCATCAGGTCATACAAATATTGTTCGCTTGCTACTGGAAAAGGGAGCAGATCCATTGATGCAAGGCGGATACAATGGAGCAAGCCGCATTACTTCTTGGTGATGGAAATATTATCTCCCTGCTCATCTAATTCGCAGTACCTCATTATGTAAATGTAGTCAATATTGCTAACCCTTGCCCTGAAATCTTATTATCGGCGGTGTAGAAATACGGTTAACATTTCATCACTGATGTGCCACATGGGCTAATAAGGATATACTAGTCCATCAAACTTGCATCATACTTAGAAAGTAACATGAAAGTTACTGAAAATAATGTGATCTCCTCTCGATCCCATGTGTGGCTATACACGTTTGAGATCAATCAGGTAATCTAAAGCTGATCTTCATGGTGATCATGTGGCGTAAGAAGTAATATCTCCATCCCACTCCTGACCAGATCTGGTCATCTTGGTCTTCTCTTCATGATATTACCTGAGAAGTCCATAAAGAACCCGGACTAGCGTGAGGAGGATAAACGACAATTAGAAATTACTTATGTGGTGCACCAGGACCACTCCAAAATGGTTCAGGTTTGATATAATCTAAGCTCTGTAAAATCCTGGGCAACCTCATGAAAGATAAACCATAAACAATCAAGAATGTGGCAGCTGTGCAGTGCTGTCTGTTGGGATGCACTTATTCAACTCTCACCGACTGTGTGAACACCGGATCACCCTGACCCCTAGATTTGATCGGAAGCAGGACGAGACCTAGGAGTATACGAGACAATGAATCATATAGCATTTGTCGTTGGTGGGAGAGTTTGGTGGCGCGATGGACCAATTATGCTGGTCTGATGTTGGTGATCATGCATGATCAGTGGGGACAATTGATACACGTGGTGGCCATGTGGCGTGAGTTGATTAATGTGACACAGCAAATAATGACGTCCAATTGCCGGTCAATCATTCAATAACTCGGTGAGTTTGCATCATCGATGGCGCAACCTGATGACACCATACACAGCATGAGGGGTGGTCTCAATAGATAAAAGTGGAATTAAAAAAAAATAGTTGCCATAGTAATATCAGTGTGGGTTACTGGATGTATCATGGTCAAGTTGGGTCAACTCCGTCCCGTCGATTCCGCTCTAATCAATCTTAAGACCAGCTCGGCACCATCAAATGCATAATCAATATACCATGTGGGATTACTATGGACCTCCAGATCAACTCGTTCCCTTTCCAAAACAGATTAGGTTTGGTCTCGGTTTTTATATACAATTGGTGTCGCAACCCTGATTGTTATCATAACCAATATGCAATATGTGACATCCATCTTGCGTCGGTGGGGGTATAATGGATCAAGTCTCCCAGAGCACTTGCTGAACTTAGATCAACTCATGTGGAACCTCGCCGTCAGGGTCTTGTGTAAAGATCATGGTCGGCAGCCTATACCGTACACAATCTGACATTGAACTCGTTGATCCAGTCTCCCCCAATTTCTCACAGGTGTCGGAGGGACTGACTTCTCGGAAACTTAAAGTTGATGCAACAAACATTTGCAACAGTTCTTCTATTCTACGGAAGCACCATTACTTAATTCAAGCTGTGGTGTCCATGGTATATCAGTGTTGTCTGGCTTGTCAGTATACTTGCTCATTTGGATGGGGGTTTTACACTGATGATTCACTGGTTGATTTCCGAAGAGATTGTATAAATGTTGAACAAGCGAAGTGACAGCTTGGAGAACAGTATCAGTGCATCAGGAGAAAGCTGTGAGTGAAACAACAATTGATTATGTATATTAGCGTGAACAAACTTATTTGTGTTATACAGCAGCCAAGAAACTCACTGTGAACCCCATTGGAAACCATCTGCCGTTATGGCAGAGCACGGTTTTCTTAATAATTTGAATTTTAATCAAATTCTAACTAATTTATTATAAATCTTGGACCATAACAGCCAAAAGTTGAAGTTTGCCCCAGGAATCAGATCTATTTCACAGTTTTAGTTTACTTATAATAGTCTGTGCAAAATTTTCAATTATATGATACATATCAACCTTTTCCAATTGATAAAGAATGGTATCTTGTTTACAATTATATTTGATCTTGAAATTGTATTAGGCTTTAAAGGGGAATATGTTCTTCAAGTTGAGTTTCTCGTCAAATTTTGAACTTGATAAAAATGTTAAGATTACTAGAAAGATTCAGAACCTGAAAGCAAATGACATCACAGTAACACCATCGACATCTCACGTCGTTCTGCGTGTCAACATATAATCCATAATCTACTACCACCAGGTTCTTAACCTCCACTACTCCTAGCCGCCTTCCATCGTATCGAACCCAATTCTAAAATTTCTCCACTCTGAGGAATCAAGTTGATAGTACAGTCATCTTCAACTAACACACCTACCTCTCAAAGTTTGGTTCGACATCTGGTTCAGACATTGAGCAATTCCATGGAAAAGCGAGTCTCTCCGTTTCATGTATGCTGCCTCACATGGCATCTGACCCTGTATCTGCGAGTCTTTCATAGGCTCTGGGTCCAATCGCACTGATGTCGCCCGTGTGTTTAAGATGAAATACTAAAATACTGTCAATTAGTTGTAATATGTCTCTCCTTGGCCAATAACATTGATGATTTGAATCCTGCTATTGCATAGTGCACTGGTGGTTAAATTTGACTCCAGTTACTATCATGAAACTCTCTCCTGTAACAGACAACATATCAGAATGATGCGGCCACTACTGTGAAACAGTCTAGGGATTGTTACCTGCATCACAAGTCTCCAGCTCAACACCGTCTTCTTGCAAATCACTTCTTAGGATTAGTCCACAAGACGGTGATTGTGATTGATTTTGGGATGCCTCCAGGCACCAAGGTCCATATTATCACCACTTAGCTGTTGCGCGCATTAAGAAATTACTAGGGCCCTCCAGCATATTGAAAGAAGGGCTAGAGTCATCAAGGGCGGTAACACCGCCATAGAGCGGTCGATATCAATTCCGGTGCAACTCAAGTATTGCTTAATCTGCTATGCTCTTACAAGGTTCTGTTCGATGCTGGGGACCCAGCAAATGATCTGCCGCGTGGATCACATATTCCTGCACATGACAGAGTAAGACAAGTGGCTCAGAAATTGTGGT
Source organism: Gomphus sp. MG54 (assembly GCA_003314385.1). Taxonomy (NCBI): domain Eukaryota; kingdom Fungi; phylum Basidiomycota; class Agaricomycetes; order Gomphales; family Gomphaceae; genus Gomphus; species Gomphus sp. MG54. The sequence goes on from QLPG01002262.1 coordinate 14,169, forward strand.
AATTTATCATGCACAAGTGTGTTTCTGCAATAGAATGGCCTGCAACCTTGATAATATCCAACGGAACTCAAGCGTCGATTGTGTGTTAACAGACCTGTGCGACATATGTCTTCCTTGAATTTACCTTCCCGATATGTCAATGTACACTGTGGTTGGTTTCTCGGTTGACTAACCCGAAAGCCAGAAGAACATAACAATCAAAGTTCTAATCCCTTATTGATATCCCTTCATTTTTCATTGGAAGCTACTGCTGCAAAGGGTCGCAATCATCGAGTGACTCGAGCTGACTATCTGGCTCCTGCCTTAAAGTGAGCAGGGATACACCGGAAGTCCTGGTTTCCAGCATCACGCATATGAGATTAGAGCAGACAGTTTTGGGCTCGGGTATATATGTGACGTGGCGACCATCACCTAGGTCCAATGAATAGGCGTTGATCCGAAACGTTCACATGGTTTTCATATATCACTTGGCGATCAAGGCCACGCTACTGATAGAGTAAGATTCCCGATATCAAATTGAGCTAGGCCGGTCGGATTGTATATGAGCTGATCCGATATGCCACATGGTTCTTGCCTAGTTATAAATAGAAACCGCACACATGATCCGGGCCGCCCCGGGAATCTTTAATTGCTTGTGCGACCTTTGCTCGCCTAGTTATTTATAGAAGCCGCACAGACATTTCAGGGTCCCTGCATTGATTAGTCAGATAACCTGTCCACATAGAGTTCCACCAGATCGGGTCGGAAGGCGTGTGGCTAACTAAATTGCATTTGGCGATCAGGGTCGTGCCAAGATCACCGATGTCAACATGAAGTACCCGGATCGGGTCACAATAGGATTTGATCGGCACCGCCACACGTGAAGCATTACTTGGCGATCAAGATTGCGTCGTTAATTGAGTGAGATTGCCGGTATCACCTTGAGTTACACCGGATCGGGTCGGTAGGTGGGCAGCTGCTAAATGGAATTTGGCCACCAGGATTGACTGGTTGAACTCACGATACTCAAGGTACCGGCAGCTACTAAATAGTAGTTGGTGATCAGGATGGCGCGACCGATGGGGCATGAGTACCGATATCAACTTCGGTTCCCCTGGATCGGGTTGGGATGTGTAAGAATACTGATACCATATTGGGTCAGGTTAGTAGTAGGAAATAATTGACCTGCCATCCCTTGACCTATGGCGTGCGTTGTGTATCATTTATTGATCGCGCCAATTTGGGCTCCACCAACACCCATCTGCAAAGACGATCAGGTGATGAAACTTGACAGCTAGTTGTTCCGTTGGAAAACAGCCTGAATATTCGACCTGTGTATTTACACTCAGTCCCTACAATCCCTCAGCAATTCTGCCAAAGTCGATATCTTCGTCATCAGACCTGACCAGGCTGGGAGCGTTATAAATGTGACTAGGTCACACGAAGCACCATCGAGATATGTAGTATGGTTATCATTATTGGATTAATAACCCGCGTCGCCCTGACATGTGAGCCAATCCTTGTTTCCATTGGCATTTATCTTTTTTTTTTTCTGCGGAAATTAAAGATAAAATGTTTCTAATGATACTTTAATTTGTTTCATGTCCCCAGGTTATACATTGCTTACTTGGATCTGGTCTCCCCTCAGTCGTTTGACCTACACACTCAAACGCTGAGGTGAGATATCACTTTTATTTAACCCGTTGTTGATTCACTAACCTACACATGATAGATCTTCGTATAAGTGAATCCAGTTCCATTCAGGCTGATCAGGTCAACTGACTTGCTCTACCGGTGACACAACCTGCTCCGTATGATTGAGGATGAACGGTACACAAGATAGCGTCCCGGTGATTGCTATGTGGACCGTCTGGGTGCCAAGACACCAGGTTCATTGTTATCTCAGAAGCACGATCAGCAATCTCTGATGTGATAGCATGTTCACAATATCGGGCCGATTTAACATACCAGTGCGATTGCCGCTTCAGACGTCCTTATTCAATTAACCCTGATAACCGTGATCACGATATCAACATGGCTTGATTGCCGCCACTTGACGTCTATCAGATATTACACAATCTGACGCCGTGTTGAATCGCCCCTGATGATGTGTTCACATTCTCGGAAAGGTGTAACAACGTGCCCCAGGGATTGATTGACGCTTCTGGCGCTAAGTAGATCTTACCTGATCCAGGTCAAGGCACCCATTCAATAACGAAAATCACAGACTTGTCTCGGGAGGCGGCAATCAATCCCTAGAGCACGTTCCATCAGCCCGGGAATGTCCACACGTCATTGAAAGGCAATTTGAAGATCACTGTGTGGCGGCAATCATTCCAGTATTCCATATTGACCCGATATGGTCATCACGTGAGTGCCATGTGCTTCCCATGTGGCGGATCGGATGGTCATCTTGGCATCATCCTGATTGCCACATACGATTTACCCCCGCCTCCTGACCCAATTCAGGGACACTCAATGTAATGCCGGTAATCTCACTCAATCAATGACGCGAATCTGCTAATATATCCTTTACCTGTGGCGGTTCGGATCAACTCCTATTTCAAATCCGATCCGGATACCTTGATTTAATATCGGTCATCTTATCACCACACTGATTGACACGTGATAAATCTCCCAGCCCACTTGGAGGGAGATCCGGTCTATCTTAATGAACCATCCAAGAGCCTGGAGCCAGGACTCAATGATCTCTGTTCCCGTGTACAGGTAAATTTCATTGACTTCAGAACCCAATCTGATAAAGCAGGAGGTGCTCACTGGTGTCGGAGGGACTGACTTCTCGTGAACCTGAAAGTTGATGGAACAAATACTTGTAACAGTTCTTCTTTTCTGCGGAAGCACTATTACTTTATTCAAGCCATGGTATATCAGTGTTTCTTGGCTTGTCAGTGCAGTTAGTCATTTGGATGTTGGGGTTTTACACTAATTATTCACTCAATGATTTCCGAGGAGATTGTATAAATGTTAAAGAAGTGAAGTGATAGCTTGGAGAAGATATGAGCACACCTCCAACTTGAGCAAGCGGTGAGCGATATAACAATTGATTATGTATATTAGCTTTAACAACTTATTTATTTTGTACCGCCGCCAAGATACACCCTCTTGGAAACCATCCGCCATCATGGCGGAGCACAGTTTTCTTAATAATCGAAACGAGAATCAAATTATAACCAATTTATTATAATTCTTGGACCGTAACAGCCAAAATTTGAAGCTTCATCCAGGAATCAGATCTATTTCAGAGGTTTAGCTGATTTGTAATAGTCTGTTCAAAATTTTCAATTATATGATACATATTAACCTTTTCCAATGGATAAGGAATAATGTTTTGTTTACAATTATATTTTTAATCTGGAAATTGTATTAGGTTTTAAAATGAAACATATTCTTCAAGTTGAGTTTCTCGTCAAACATTGAACTTGATAAAACAATAAGATTACTAGAAAGATTCAGAACCTGAAAGCAAGCGACATCACAGTAACACTATTGACATCTCACGTCGTTCTGCGTGTCAACATATAATCCATAATCTACTACCACCAGATTCTTAACCTCCACTACTCCTAGCCGCACTCCATCATATCGAACCCAATGCTAAATCTTCTCCACTTTCAGGCATCAAGTTGCTAGTACAGTCATCTTAAACTAACAAGACCTACCTCGCAAAGTTTGGGTCGACGTCTGGTTCAGATATTGAGCAGTTCCATGGCAAGGCGAGTCTCTCTGTTTCATGTATACTGCCTCAAATGGCATCTGTCCTCGTATCTGCGAGTCTTTCATAGACTCTGGGTCCAATCGCACTGATGTCGCCCGTGTGTTAATGATGAAATACTAAAATACTGTTAATTAGTTGTAATATGTCTTTCCTTGGCCAATAACATTGATGATTTGAATCCTGCTATTGCATAGTGCACTGGTGGTTAAATTTGACTCCAGCTGCTATCATGAAACTCTCTCCTGTAACAGACAACATATCAGAATGATGCGGCCACTACTGTGAAACAGTCTAGGGATTGTTACCTGCATCCAAAGTCTCCAGCTCAACGCCGTCTTCTTGAAAATCACTTCTTAGGATTAATCCACAAGACGGTCATTGTGATTGATTTTGGGATGCCTTCAGGCACCAAGGTCCATATTCTTACCACTTAGCTGTCGCACGCATTAAGAAATTACTAGGGCCCTCCAGCATATTGAAAGAAGGGCTAGACTCATCAAGAGAGGTAACACCGCCAACGAGCGGTTGAGATCAATTCCGGTCCAACTCAAGTATTGCTCAATCTGCTATGCACTTACAAGTATTTGTTCGTTGCTGGGGACCCAGCAAATGATCTGCCGCATGGATCACAGATCCCTGCACATGACAGAGTGAGACAAGTGGCTCAGAAATTACAGTTATTCATCATGCAAAGGGTGTTTCTGCAATAGAATGGCCTGCCACCTTGATCATATCCAATGGATCTCAAGCGTCGACTTGTGTGTTTCATGAACAAACCTATGCGACATGAGTCTTCAGTAGAATTGCCTTCCTGATGTGTTGATGTATACTGTGGTTGGTTTCTCGATCGACTTAACCGAAAGCCAGAAGAACATAACAATCAAAATTCTAATCCCTTATTGATATCACTTCATTTTTCAATGGAAGCTGGTGCTGCAGAGGGTCGCATTCATCGAGTGACTCAAGTTGACTATCCCCCTCCTGCCTTAAAGCGAACAGGGATACACTGGAAGTCCTGGTTTCCGGCATCATGCATATGAGATTAGATTGGACAGAATTGGTTTCGGGTATATATGTGTGACGACCATCACCTAGGTCAAATGAAAAGGCGTTGATCCGAAACGTCACATGGTTGTCATATATCACTTGGCGATCAAGGCCACGCTACTGATAGAGCAAGATTACCGATTTCAAATTAGGCTAGACCCGTCGGCCCGTATATGAGTTGATCCGATATGCCACATGGTTCTTGCTAGTTATAAATAGACACTGCACACATGCCCACCCGATCCGGGCCGACTCAGGAATTTTTAATTGCTCGCGCGACCTTGATCGCCTTGTTATTTATAGAAGCTGCAAACACATTTCAGGGTCCCTGCATTGATTAGTCAGATTACCAGTATCACATACAGTTCCACTGGATCGGGTCAGGAGGCGTGCGGCTAACTCAATGGCATTTGGCAATCAGGGACGTACCAAGTTACCATTGTTGGATCAATAAACCGCGTCGCCCTGACATTTGCCCCAATCCTTTTTTCCATTGGCATTTATCATTTTTTTCTGTGCAAATTAAAATAAAAATGTTTCTAATGGTACTTTAATTTGCTTCATGTTTTTAAGTTATAAGTTGCTTACTTGGATCTGGTCTCCCCTCAGTCATTTGACTTACACATGCAAACGCTGAGGCGAGATATCACTTTTATTTACACCGTTATTGATTCACTAAATCTACACATGATAGATCTTCGTATAAGCGAATTCAGCTCTATTCAGGCTGAACAGGTCAACTGAAACCAATTTCCATGATCTTGCTCTACCGGTGACACAACATGATCCCTATGATCGAGGATGAACGGTACACAAGATAGCGTCCCGTGGTGATTGCTATGTGGATCGTCTGGGTGCCAAGACGCACCATATTCATTGTTATCTCAGAAGCTCGATCAGCAATCTCTGATGTGATGGCGCGATCACAATATCACGCCGATATCACGTGCCAAGGCATACCAGGGTGATTGCCGCTTTCAGACGTCGATTTCAATTAACTTTGATAAACATGATCACGATGTCTTGATTGCCGCCATTTGACGTCTATCAGATATTACACAATCTGACACTGTGTTGAATTGCCCCTGATGACATGTTCACATTCTCGGCCCGGTGAAACAACGTGACCCAAGTATTGATTGCCGCTTCTCGCGCTAAGTAGATCTTACCTTATCCAGGGCGAGGCCCCAATTCACATGGCGATCAGGGTGATGCCACCGATTGAGTAAGATTACCGATATTAATTGGGCTGGAGGCTGCTAAATGTGACTGATACCGATATATTTAAACCGGCTCGGGTTGTGTGTTCGTGGCTTCTATATGTTTCCGATAAGGGCTGCGCCACTATTGGCCGAAGAATGCATCCCTTTCTCCCACATTATTTATGGGATATCATTTGTTGCAGATGGCGCAAACCAAAGTTGTGCCACAACTCAGCACTATCGTGGAGTTCATACAGCGGTGTAAACAGGACATGGAAACCTTTCCCCATAAAATATGACAACAGAAAGATAGGCGTAGTTCAATATGTTTACGCCATCGAGTAAACATGGATGGTAATTCATTAGTATCTGTCGGAATGGGATGTGCATCCAGAACAAAAGAACTAGAAGATGTAGATGACAGCTTCTATGAAGAAACTGTTATTTGTGTATATCTATCTACCTAGACCAAATAGCTAGTAGTGTCGATTATCAATAATAATCCAAGAAAGAAGTTGAGATGCAAGTGCGCGCTTGTCGAACCCTAAGCCCTAACAACTGAGTCTGAAACCTTCAGTCAGCGCCAGCTTCACCTTCGGAGAGTCGACCTGGCGCGCCACAGCATAGGGAAATATGGTATATCGATCATTGTACATTGGATGGCGCCGATCTGGTCAGAGTGGGATGGAGTTGTTACTCTGTGGTACGCCAAATGAACGGAGTATGTTTGTAAGTTAAACCGGTCTCACACAAGTGTGTATCAAGTTACATCGATCATGCAGTGCCATCTAACAAACGAGGTCACAAAGATCAGCTATAGGCTATCTGATCGAAGGTGTGTAGCCACACTCGGTGTTTAGAAGGTATCACATTATTTTCAATAACTTTCGTGATGGTTCGACTCCTCCTTGATATGGGAGAACATTTTAACCTACAGGGGGAAGAATATGGAAGTGCACTGCAGATGGCATTGACAGAACTTCGCGAGAACATTGTTCACTTGCTGGTCGAGAAGGGCGCTGCTTTAAACGAACAGGATGATTCTGCGCTATACCGAGCAGCGTCATTAGGGAACGAGGACATGTTAGACTCCTCCTGGATCTGGGAGAAGATGTCAACATACAAAGAGGAGAATATGGCAGAGCGCTGCAGGCGGCATCAACAAACTTGACGAAAATATTGTTTGCTTGCTAATCGAGAAAGGTGCTAACATAACCGAACAGGATGGTCCTGCATTGCACACGGCAGCGTTATTATGGTACGACGGCATGGTTCGAGTCCTCCTCGATTTGGGAGCCGATGTCAACATACAGGGAGGAGGATATGGCAGTGCGCTGCAAGCGGCATCGACAGTGTTTCACGACAACATTGATCGCTTGCTGGTCGAGCAGGGTGCCGATATAAATGAACAGGATGGTTCTGGGCTATACTGGGCGGCATCATGGGGGAACGAGGACATGTTTCGACTCCTCCTTAATCTGGGAGCCGATGTCAACATACAGAGAGAAGATGGCAGTGCGCTGCAGGCGGCATGGACAGAGCTTCAGGAGAACATTGTTCGGATGCTCCCTTGTGCTCCCATATCGAGGAATAGTCGAACCATGACTTCGTCTACAGGGCAGAGTGCTTTCTTCCCTGCATGTGTAAATCCGCTCCCTTCTCGACCAGCAGAGGGACAATTTTTTCGTGATGGTTTCTAGATGCCACCTGCAACAGGCTGCCGTAGTATCCTCCCTCCATTTTGATTTGCACTCCCAGATCGAGGAGGAGTCGAACCATGTCCTCCTCCCCCCATGATGCCGCCCAGTACAGCACAAAACATCCCGTTCGTTTATATCGGCTCCCTGCTCCACCAGTAGGCAAAAAATGTTTTCGTGACGTACTATAAATCCCGCAGCCAGCGCACTGCCATGTGTTCCCTGTATGTTGACATCGGCTCCCAGATCGAGGAGTTGAACCATGTACTCATTCTTCCATGACGCCACCCAGCCCAGCGCAGACCCATCCTGTTAGTTTACATCGGCACCCTTCTACACCAGCAAGCAAACAATTTTCTTGTGTAGTTCTCTCGATGCTACCTGCCGCGCATTGCGATATTCTCCTCCCTGAAGGTTCACATCCGGTCCGCGGTCTAACAGCAAGCGCACAATTTTCTTCTGGCCTGCTGCAGATGCCGCCTGCAGCCAAGAGACTCTCAGGATATAAGACACAGCAGTTGTCTTCACGGGTAAATAAAGTCATTCTAGTAATTACAGAGGATAAAAATCATAAAGTTGCAATTTTTAGAAGAAACACTGAGAAGTAACTTCACTCTATAGGCAAGACCTCCATAATAATAATGATATTATATTTCTATAAATGGTGAATTCTTTATTCTTTTAACTAAAATTACGTTCTTCAGGTCTGAATCGCAACAAAGGGTGGAGAAGACATTGGAGATTAAACATAGACCAAGTCCCCTTATGTATATTGTGCTGTAACTCATTGCGAAGAACTGAAGAGATAATACCGTCTAGGTTATCCTCATACATGTTGCGTAAAGTATGGCAATGTCCAAGAAAAGCAGGAGAGAAAAACTATCTACTACACGGTGGGGGTGTTACCCCTCTTGATGAATCTAGCACTTCTTTAAATATGCTGGAGGGTCATAGTAATTTTCAATGCATGCGACAGCTAAGTGGCAATGATATGGACCTTGGTGCGGATTATTAAGAAAACTGTGCTCCGCCATGATGGCGGATGGTTTCCAACAGATTCACAGTAAGGTTGTTGGGGGTAATACAAAATAAATAAGTTAGTTCAAACCAATATACATAATCAATTGTTATATCATTCACCGCTTGCACCAGTGGAGGTGCGCTCATACCGGTCTCCAAGTTGTCCCTTCACTTCTCAACATTTATACAATCTCCTCGAAAATCAACGAGTGAATGTTTGTTCAGCAACTTTTAAGTTCACGAGAAGTCAGTCCCTCCGAAACCAGTGAGAAAATGGGGGAGACTGGATCAACGAGTTCAATGTCTGATTGTGTACGGCGTAGGATGCCGACCAAATGGATCTGCTCCCGTGTCCGGTAGTAAGCGAACAATATTCTTATGACCTGATGCCAATGCGGCCTGCAGTGCACTGCCATAGTATCCTCCCTGGATGTTGACATCCGCTCCTAGATTCCAAAGGAACAGAACCATGTCCTCATCCCCTGTTGGTCATGCCAAGTAAAGTGGAGAGCCCACCTGTGCTTGTTTCATGCTTATGTCAACTCCTTTCTCGACCAGGAAGTGAGCGATATCACAGTGACGCATCATCAAAGCCATCTGCAATGCAGTCCCGCGTCTCCCGCCCTGCAAGTTCACCTGCGCTCTCCGTTCTACCAGCAAGGACAGGATAATTTGGTGACCCATGAATGACGCTTCTTGTAGTGTGCTACCGTAGTATCCTCCCAGCATATTGACCTCCGCCTTTGTGTCTAGCAACAAGCGAACAATGTTCTGATGAGCTGCTGTCGATGCTGCCTGAAGTGCGCTACCAAACAGTCCTCCTTGCTTGTTCACATCAGGTCCCAGATCGAGTAGTCAAACCATAGCGTCGTCGCCTGTTGACGATGCCCAGTAGAGTGCCGAGCCATGCTGACCTCCCTGCATGTTTAAGTCGGCACCCTTCTCGACTAGCAAGCGAACAATGTCTTCTTGACATTTTCTAGATGCCAGCTGCAACGCGCTGCCATAACGCCCTCCGACGAGGTTCACCAGCGCTCCCATATCGAGGAAGAATCGAACCATATCCTTGTGCCCCAGTAACACTGCCGTGTACAACGCAGGACCATTCTGTTCGTTTATGTATTGATATACAAGTGAATAGCCGGCCGGAGGATTACTGATTTAATTGTTCCCAGAACAAGACATTTTGGTTCATGAAAGAGACTTCCTTTGTCGAGGATGGAATTCCACATTGTAGCTACTACCGCATAGAGCTGCTTCTACTGCGCTCAATCTTGCACCGTATATTGATTAGATCCTGGTGCGTGGTTTAATGAGTATATATCTCTTTACCGCAAGTGATCTTGGGGATACCGGTCAATACAATAGATCAATTCCAGTCCAACCCAAGTATTGCTTAATCTGCTATGCACTTACAAGGTTTTTTTATATGCTTGGGACCCAGCCAAATGATCTGCCGAATGGATCACAGATCCCTGCCTATGACAGAGTCAGAAAAGTGGTTTCAAAATTTCAGTTATTTATCATACACAAGGGTGTTTCTGCAATATAATGGCCTGCCACCATGATAATATCCAATGGATCACAAGCGTCCATCTGTGTGTTCCACTAACAGACCTGTGCGACATGAGTCTTCCATAGAATTGCCTTCCTGATGTGTTGATGTACACTGTGGTTCGTATCTCGGTTGACTTAACCAAAATCCAGAAGAACAAAACAATCAAAGTTCTGATCCCTTATTGATATCACTTTCCGATGGAAGCTAATGCTGCAGAGGGTCGCAATCATCGAGTGACTGGAGCTGACTATCTGGCTCCTGCCTTAAAGTGAACAGAGATACACGGGAAGTCCTTGTTTCCGGAATCATGCATATGAGATTAGATTAGACAGGATTGGGCTCGGGTATATATGTGACATGGCGACCATCACCTAGGTCAAATGAAAAGGCATTGATCCGAAATGTCACATGGTTTTCGTATATCACTTGGCGATCAAACCCACGCTACCGATTGAGTAAGATTACCAAGTTCAAATTAGGCTAGACTTGTCGGCGTGTATATGGGTTGATCCGATATGCCACATGGTTCTGGCCTCGTTATAAATAGAAACTGCCAACACATCCCGACACAATCCGGGCCGACCCGGAAATCTTTAATTACTCGCACGACCTTGATCGCCTGGTTATTTAATAGAAGCCGCAAACACATTTCAGGGTCCCTACGTTGATTATTCAGATTACCAGTATCACATAGAGTCCCACCAGATCGGGTCGGAAGGCGTGCGGCTAACTAAATGGCATTTGGCTATCAGGGTCGTGCCAAGATCACCAATGTCAACTCAAGGTACCCGGAACAGGTCAGCATAGGATTTGATCCGCAGTGCCACACG
>QLPG01002270.1:0-63114 GCA_003314385.1 Gomphus sp. MG54
CTCATTGTCCTGGCCTTTGCCATTGTTTTATCTTAGGCCGTCCTCTATTGTTCTTTTCCCGTCCACCATTTCATTATCTTATTCTCAGCCATACTCTATTATTCTAATACCGCCTACATTCCTTATTCTATTTCTGATCACTATGGACAATGCCTCCACGTGGTTGCCTCATACCTTATTGTTTCCATTCCTTACACCACCCTGTTCCACATCTTGCTTCTTAACTATAAAAGTAGCGGGATGTATGTAGATAGTTCTTCACTCAGAATATCAATTGATTCGCACCCCTTTGTCCGCTCTCTATTTCTAAAGTCCTTTGCTCGAGCCGACGCCCTCAGCATCCCCTCAAGGCTCCTCTCGCTATCCAAATTAGTGGCACACATGGAAGAGCAGGGCGCAACGCAAGAGCACGTTGAAGCCTAGCCACCCCGTAACGGTTTGCAGGACTTAACCGATATCTCGGCATCACCGAATCTTGACACTTGGCTTCAACATACTCATGTGTTGCACCCTACCATCCATGTGTGCCACTGATTTCTGACAGAAGGGGTGCCCATGAAGGTGCCAATGGTGCTGGCCCAAGGGAGGACTTCAGACAGGAGGAAAGGAGGACAAGGAGGCCTATGCCAAGTTGATATCTAGAATGAGGAACTATCTACATGTATGCGCTACTTATATAGAGTAAGAAGCAAGATGTCGAATAAGAAATGGAGAACAAAAAGGTATGCAGAGCATGTGGAGGCATTGTCTACAATTATTTAGAATAGAATGAAAGAATGTAAATGAGAATAGAACAATAAAATAGGATAGATAAAACAAGGACAGGATGTCCTGAGGTAAGGCAGGCTGATAATTAAGGAGTAGGCAGGGTGGGATTAATGAATGATGAATGAGGAAGGAGTAGATGAGGGGTGGGAATGAGGAACATAGATGGTAAATGTGCCAAGCCAAAAATAGTATACCAAGTGACTTGCATGTGGCTTTGTCACTTGTGCATGGACATAGACTGATGGCTTGGTTGGCAGTACCGAGTTACCAGATACTCAGAACATGTACTTGACATCGACCAAACTTTCCATATCTTGTTTCCATGTCTTATTCATTTTGAATACTTGGTGTGTTATTCTGTTACTTGTCAAAATCATTTATCTCCAGTTTCTTTGACTGTATACAAGTAGCACATCAATGTATGCATTTCTTCATTCTGACAATTAACTTTAGAAACTCTCTCTACTCTTGTATATGTCCTTACTTGAGCCAAAACTCTCAGCATTCTCCTGAGTTATCTCCCCTCTGAAATCAGTGACCTTACAGAAAAAGAGTGCAATGCACGAGAACATTGAAGCCAGCCACATCCATTCAGTCTGTTGGACTTGGCCTATATCATGCCAGCATCGTGTCCTCGGTACTATTACACTAGTATTTAGCACCTGCATCCTTGGCACCTTAATGCTTAACACAAGGGATGCACAGGGATATGAGAGCCATATATAGGTGTTCCTAGTACTACTGGTGTTTAGTATGGGTATGGGTATCTCACAATATATGTCAATATTTATTTCCACTGTCTTTGTCAAGCACTGAAGTGCCAAGAATGCAAGAACCAAATACTCGTACAATAGTATTGAACACATAATACTGGCATGGTATTGGCCAAGTCTAACAGACTGAATGGACATGGCTGGCTTCAATGTACTCATACATTGCACCCTTCTTCTGTAAGGCCACTGATTGCAGAGGGGAGATAACTTGAGAGGATGCTGAGAGTTTTGGCCCAAGTGAGGACTTAGACAAGAGTAAAGAGAGTGGCTAAAGTTGATTATCAGAATGAAAAAATACATACATTGATATGCTACTTATATTGTCAAAGAAACTGGGGATGAATGACTGTGACATGTAATAGAATAACACAACCAAGTATTCAAAGAAGATGTGGAAACAAGATATGGAAAGTTCGGTCAAAGACTGAGTCATAGAACATATTTGAAACAGATAGAAACAAGATGGATAAAAGAATAAGTGAAGATAGAAGGGGAGGGAATGGAAGGGGATGAAAGGGAATGAAACAAGTGACTAAAAGAAGCCTCAAACACTATTCAATTAGTTCTACCTATCAGGGCGATGATCAATGACCACCTGTTATGAAGTTCTGTATATAGTTGACACTAAGCTGATATAAGTGTCATGATTTCTCCACTCCTCCTCTTTCTATTACTTGTTATTAGACTCCACTACTCTGCCAGACTATATGTACAGTTCTTAGGTAATTAGTTAGAGCTCAGTCTTGAGCTGGTCAATACACTGACAAGTATCCTTGCTCATTTTGTTGGGGAATGGGGAATTCTCCAATAGTTGTGAAGGGTCGTCAAGCCATAATCACTGTAATGGATTCCAAACCTCTCTCACTCAGAAAATTATCCAACCAATCAGTCTTAAAATTGACTACCAAAAAAAATAGTAAAATTTGGCTGGCCATTTAAGAGTGAATTACTCAAAATAATTAACTCTTAAACTATCAAGCTCTTCAAGCCCAAGGAAATACTCCACAAAAACACTTATATTTTTCGCTTATCTCTTTTTGGACCCACAAGGACCCACAGCCTGGTGCCAAACACTTATACATGGAAAATGGTGCCAAACTCCTGGCTTAAGCTCTCAAGACTCAATTGTACAACAAATTCCTGAGCTTAGGTAATAGCTATTACACATTAGGTCAGCCCAGAAGCTGGGCTCACTTACTATTAATATTTTATGACTTGACCAGTCACAAGACTACCAGCCATGGGAATATGACTCATTAGTGACTATAGGGTGATACGTAACTGCCACAGGCTTCCAGGACATTCCATTCCTTTCCACACCCTTCCACTAATTTCAGGAAGGTCTTGCCTTATTGAGAAGTTACATAATCAGCTTATAATTAGTATATATAGAGACTAGTTCTGTAGTGTAAAAGTAACTTAACAATCAATCTTATCTTCACCCATAATCCGTCAGATTATCTAGTACTACCAGCACTCTCTTAAGTAGCTCTCTAACCACTAAGACTTATCAACAGAGGTTGTTCATAGAATAAATCTTGACCCTTCTACATGGTAGAAGGTTTCTTGGCCAAAATATAAAAGGTACGTAAAAACATCGTAAAAGAACTAAACTAGATTTTATAGAACATCTGTGGAAATAATCCTAGGCAAGGGTAGAATAATAGTTCACGAACATAAACTATTATTCCTACATGTAATTGACAAGTCACCTGTCAAGGCCCCCTCTAAACAATGCTTTTTGGACATCAACACAGACAGGCATTAGCTTGCTGTCATCTTGTTGGAGAACTTGACTAAGCTTTCTTCACACCAAATTTTTGTCAAAGCTCTTGGGTTACCAGCTTTATGGTTCCATGTCAAGCGTCGGATACTGACGGACTTTGGTACTGCCGAGGGGCGTTGTTGAAAGGTCGGGCGGACTATGGCCCAGTCCTGCAGGCCAAGAGTAGTGGCGTTGGCTTCAATGTACTCGTGCCTTGCGCCCTACTTGCCGTGCGTGCCGCTGTATTTGCAACAGACAGATACTCAGGGGGATGCTGAGGATGCCGGCCCGAGTCGAGGACTTAACAGAAGAGAAGAAGGTAGAAGGGCCTAAGCCTAGTCGATACCCAGAATGAGGAAGTATGTACATCCATGTCCTACTTATATAGGTTAAGAAGTGACATGTGGAATAAGGAATGTGGGACAACAAGATATGCAGAGCATGTGGTTATTGTCCACAACGAATAAAATTAGAACAATGAATGCAAAGCGGGGATAGAACAATAAAGGACAGGATAATAGAATGTGCCCAAAGATAGGACAATAGGAGGTGCCAGACTATAAGACAAGGCTGGTAACCGAGGATAGTACAAGGACAGGAAGTCCTGAGGTGAAACGGACTGAGGAATGTGGATGGCGGATGTACCGAGCCGAGACCGGCATACCAAGTGTTATGCATGCTGCGCAGACACTTGTACATGGACGTAGGATGGTTGTTCGGTCGGCACTGGCGAATAATCGGGACCTTGGTACGTGGACTTGACATTCCAAAACATATTTCTCTTTTCTGCTCTCAAGTATTGAAGCTCTTGTTGTTGTTGACATTAGCTCAAGACCATCATTTCCCTATAACACTCTATCATGGATGTTGATCTCCTACAACAAATTCTCACAGGCCTGCAGCAAAACAATGCAGACCTGACTGCAATGGTGAACAACCAGACACACCACATGAACTAACACCTAGTGGCACTATAAGCCCAAACACCCCAGCTGACATCTAGAACCACCTCCTCTATCCCATCAGCTGGCAAAATTGCAAGACCAGAAACATTTGATAGCTCATCAGAGAAGATTGATTTTTCCCTGTGCAAGCTCTACCTGAACTTCAAGGATGATGCATTATATTTCAAAGTGGACCATATGCAAAAGATCCGCTTTGCCTTGTCCTATATGAAAGTGAAGTTTGTGGCTCAGTGGGCAAGTCATATCACAGGGGAACTGGAAGCAGGAACACACAGCTACCAGAGTTGGGAGGAATTCCATACTGAGCTGCTGATAACATTCTATGACCCAAATAAGAAAGAAATGGCTCAATGAAAGCTGGAGCAGCTGAGATAAGGAGAAAGGCCAGGAACAGAGTTCTTTGTAGAGTTTGAGGAATATAGGTCACAGGCAGGGTATAATGATGAAGGATATGTTGCCTTGCTCAAGAGGAACCTGTCCACAGGTAGTGGAATGGATTTACACACTGGGGACCATTCCAATAATGTATGACAAGTGGAAGTCATATGCCCTCCATTTTGACAGCCAGTTGCATAAATACCAAGTGACAAAAAGGGGAATTATAGGACCAAGGACATGGCAGGCTCCAAGGAACACACAATCTACTCCAGCTCAGTCACTTTCTCCCCAACCCACTTTGGGACCACAACCCATGGAGATTGATCAGGCTCGAGGGAAGCCAGTGAGGGTGGTGATATGCTTCAACTGCAGAGAGCAAGGACACATAGTACAAAACTGTCCCAAACCTTGAGGTATACAGAAGGTTAGAGCAATGATAGATGGGTGGAAAAAAGAGGAGAGAAAAGAGATACTAGACATGTTGAAGAAGGAGGATTTTCAGTAGGGGAAGGAGTGAAAAGGATGTCCTCCTCACCCAGGATACCTGTAAACTACTTCACCCCACTAGCAGTTGAAGAAAGTACAGAAACAGAACCTAAAATAAAGTCGAGAAGGAGAAGAAAGAGAAGAGGAAGCAAGAAGAGAAGGTGGTGATAGTAGAAGAGGTGGAGAAACCCAAAGAGGGAATGGCAGAGTGGGTGTGGTAGAGGATACACCAAGACAACAAGTCAGGGAAGGGGGTTGAGACAGTGGACACACAGCAGAAGGAAAGGTGAGGTGACATCAGAAGTAGTACAAGCCATACGAGGGATGAGAAAAGAGGAAGGCATAGAAGCAGTCAAGGAGCTTAGGGGAAGGAAACAGTGGATCAGATGAATCAACCAATCTTTGGTGATGATACCCACCACTGTTGAAACACTGACAGACAAAAGGGGTTTCACAATTGAAGCACTCCTAGACTGTGGGGCAACAGTGTGCTATATTGATGAAGGCTTTGAAAAAGCAAAGTATTTGCCAATGGACAGACTCCCAAGACCACTACCCATCTACAATGTAGATGGAACCCACAATGAAGGAGGACTGGTAACCCATGCAGTGACCCTCAGAGTCAGGATAAAAAACCACTCGGAGGTCTTCCCTTTTGCAGTCACCAATATCAGAAAGACAGACCTGATTGTTGGCTTTAACTGGCTTCAGAAGAATAGCCCAAATGTCAACTGTAAGTCAGGAGAGATGACATTTGACCTATGTTCCTTAGAATATGGAATGTAAAAAGCAGGTGTAGAGGAGGATGATGCAGGAGAAGAGGAGGAAGAACTAGAGGAGGGAGACTGTATATTTGTGACCCAGATATATGCAGAGGAGGAGGAAGAGTGTGTAGCCAGGATACACTCACAGAAGCTGGCAGAGGAGGCACAGAAGGAGCAGAAGAAGAGCACAGTGGAAGAAATGGTGCCAGCACACTACCTGGAAGAGTTTATAGGGGTTTTCACAAAGGAGGGGTTTGATAACAACCTTCCTGAACAATGGTGGTGGGACCATGCAATTGAACTAAAGCCAGGGGCTGAACCATTCTCAAGCAAGGTATACCCACTGAGTCTGGAGGAACAGAAGTAACTAGATGAGTTTTTGGAAGTAAACCTGAAATGAGGGAAGATCTGACCATCCAAGTCTCTCATTGCATCACCATTATTCTTCATCAAAAACAAAGATGGCAGCTTGAGGCCAGCGCAGGACTACTGAAGGCTGAATGCAATGACAATCAAGAACTGCTATCCACTGCCACTGATTTCTGAAGTGATCTACAAACTATGTCATGCATGCATCTTCACTAAACTGGACATTAGATGGGGATACAATGATGTCTGAGTCAAAGAAGGAGATAAACACAAAGTGGCCTTTATCACCAACCAAACATGCACAAACACAATGAAAACATTGGGGTTGCCTCACATACCAGTATGACAGATAAGGGACCTGTAAAAAATAATAATAATTGAGCTGTCATGCATGCTGGTATGACAAAAAGAGGACCTGTAATTGTTGCACATGCCAGTGCAAGAAGAAAAACCCATGGCTAGCAGAGAGCTCCAGAAGTTCCCAGTCCAGGAAAGTTGACATGCATGCCGGTGCAACAAGAAAACTAACTACCCAGTCTGCAACCCCTGCCTTACCTTCTTCTTGTAAAAAGGATGCCTCGCCAATCATGCATGCTGGCACGATGGCTAGGATGAGTGTAGGGGTCTGTCAAGCTTCGGGAATGCCGAGATGTTGGACAGGAATGGCCAAGTCCTACAGGCCAGAAGTAGTGGCTTTGGCTTCAATGTACTTGTACATTGTGCCCTACTCTTCCATGTATGCCACTGATTTGCAACAGATGGGGTACTTGGGAGGATGCTGATGATGCTGGCCCAAGTAGAGGACTTAACAGAGGAGGAGAAGGTAGAAGGGCCTAAGCCTAGTCGATACCCAGAATGAGGAAATATGTAAATGCATGCCCTACTTATATAGGTTTAAGAAGCAACATGTGGAATCATCAGGCTTCAGGAATGCCGAGGTGTCGGATGGGAGTGGCCAAGTCCTGCAGGCCGGTTGTAGTGGCTTGGCTTCAATGTGCTCGTGCATTTCACCCTACTTTCCATGCATGCCACTGATTTGGGACAGAAGAGATACCTGGGAGAGTGCCAAGAGTGTTGGCCCTAGTAAAGGACTTTAGACAGGAGAAGGGAAGACAAGAAGGCATAAACCTAGTTCATTTCCAGAACAAAGAACCATCTACATACATTTGCTACTTATTTATATTATGAAGCAAGATGTGGAACAGGGTGTCACAAGGAATGGAGAACAATAAGGTATAAAGAATCATGTGGGGGTATTGTCCACAATGATCAATAATAGAACAAGGAATGTGGGAAAGAATAGGACAATGAAGCATGACCGAGAACAAAAGAGTGAGTGAAAATAGACCAATGGAAAATGGCCAAATATAAAACAATAGGGCCATGACCGAATAATAGGCAAGTAGTAAATGTCTCAAAGGGGGTTGGTTACAGGGAAAGAAGGGAAATGAAAGAATGACAATGAATAGAGGGGGTGAGATGAGGGAAGTGAACCAAATGATGAGCCGAATGTACTGAGCCGAGACCACATACTAGTAAGGAATGACTTGTCACTGGTGTGGGATTAAATGGTAATGGTCAATCGGTCAGTATTACTGAGTGAACTGGAGCTCAGTATCATGGGCTTGACAGGAATAAGGAATGTGGGACAACAAGGTATGCAGAGCATGTGGGTATTGTCCACAATGAGTAAAATTAGAATGAAAGAATGTAAACAGGGGTAGAACAATAAAAGATAGAATAATATGAATGTGGCCAAGGATAAGACAATAGGGAGTGCCCGACTATAAAACAATGGTTGTTACCAAGGATAAAACAAGGACAGGAAGTCCCAAGGTGAGGCAGATTGAGGAATAAGGAGTGGATGGGGTAGGATTAATGGTTGGTGAATGAGATAAAGTGGATGAGGGATGGGGACGACGAATGTGGATGGCAGGTGTGCCAATCTGAGACCAACATGCCAAGTGACTTGCATGTGGCTTGGACATGGGAGCATTGATGTAGTCCGATTTACTTGGTTGGTAATGCCAAATTACTGGATACTTGGTACATGTACTTGACAGGGTCATTTACCTTCTTCTCACCACCTCTGTGAGATGAGATCATGGATGGGAGGGATAATAAATGAGCAACACATGCACTTATACCAAAAGGTGCTTGTTCCTCCAACCTGGTAGTTTGGATCACCTAGTAGATAGGCAATAGTCAATGAGGACATTGACCTTAAAAGGGGGGTAATGTCATGATTTCTCCACTCCTCCTCTTTCTATTACTTATTATTAGACTCTGCTACTCTGCCAGACTATTGTACAGTTCTTAGGTAATTAGTTAAAGCTCAGTATTGAGCTGGTCAATACACCAACAAGTATTATTGCTTATTTCCCTCTTCCACTCTCAAGTATTGAAGCTCTTATTGTCGCTGACAATAAGCCAGGTTAGCATGGAACTTCAATTATATCAGCCTGGTCAGTGTAGAAAATTGATTATATCAGAGCCAAATACTGAGTTTTAACACAATGTCTCCCAACAATCCTCATATTGCTTAAGGAAAACAGAAGCATCACCTAACTACATGTCTGACTGGAAATGCTGATACACTTCTTGCCAAAAAAGCAAAACCTACTCACAGTCAATGTGCATCAGTTAAAGAGGTTGACAACCCTGTACCTCCTCTGCATCCTCATCAACATAACCCTAACTGTATCATTGAATCTGATTATAACCAAGACCAACTAGCAGTAAAGCACCAAATGAAGACCCCATCAATATCTCAGATGATGAAGACACCAATGTTCAAGGACTTGGTAAGGTGTCAAGCTGCGGGTACTGATGGACCTCAGGACTGCCAAAAGGTTGGGTGGACAACGGCCAAGTCCTGCAGGCCAGGAATAGTGGTGTTGGCTTCAATGTACTGGTGCGTTGTGCCCTACTTGCCATGCGTGCCACCGATTTGCAACAGATGGGTACTCAGGAGGATGCTGATGATGCCGGCCCAAGTCGAGGACTTAACAGAAGAGGAGACGAAGGTAGAAGGGCCTAAGCCTAGTTGATACCCAGAATGAGGAAATATGTACATGCATGCCCTACCTTACTTATATAGGTTTAAGAAGCGACATGTGGAATAAGGAATGTGAGACAACAAGGTATGCAGAGCATGTGGTTATTGTTCACAACGAGTAAAATGAGAATAAAGGAATGCAAGACGGGGATAGAACAATAAAGGATAGGATAATAGAAATGTGGCCAAGGATAGGACAATAGGAAGCAACCGACTATAAAACAATGGAGTCATGGCCAAGGATAATACAAGGACAGGAAGTCCCGAGGTGAGGTGGGTCAAAGGGTGAGGAGTAAGTGTGGTGGGATTAATGGATGGTAAGTAGCATAGAGTATGTGAGGGGTGAGGACAAGGAGTGTGGGTGGTGGATGTGCCGAACCAAGACCGGTGTACCAAGTGATATGCATGCGGTCCGGACACTTGGATGTGGACTTAGGATGACTGCTCGTGTGCTGCCAAATTAATGGGTCTTGGTACATGTACTTGACATAAGGCAACTATTGAATTCAGCAATTAGTACATTGAAATTTGACCTTTTAAAACAGAACAACTTATGAAGATGTGGGATACTTATTTATGCCTTCTTTAAGCCTACTCCCTCTATTGAGTAGATTAATGAACACAAGGTCTGTGTTTTTGAGTGTGTGTTAGGGGATGGCCCTTTCCAAATCCCAAATCCAAATCAGAAGCCCTATTTCAAACTCCGCTCCAATTCTGAGACTGGAAACAAGGGTCTGAGGACAGGAGAGGAATACCTCAACCTTCATACCCAGGCAACATCCACAAGCTCTATTATCTGCAGAACTTCTATAGTATCTATCATCTACACCAATGTCCACACTACCATCAACACCATCTCCACAGTGTTCATGATATCCATGACCTCCATGACCTCCCATGTGACCTACAGATGAATCCATACACTGACAATACTCCAAAGGTGAGGAATTTAGGAACTACCAGGTAGGAAACCGGAACAAGTTTGGCATAGTGATTAGATCCTGGAATAAGTGCTCAAGCTCCAGACTTAGTACCAGGAGGTTGGTTCTACAGACTCCAATGTATAGATTTGTAAGTTAGTGCACAGACCACTTACATAAAGGGTATAAAAGGGGTTCACCAGCAGTGGGATCCTTAGACTTTTCTCTTTGGATTCCCTCTGCCTAGGTGAGAGCCTCACATTTATTTAGGTAGTAATTATAATTAAACTTTAGATTCCCCCTGCCTAGCCCTCTCCATGAGACAACTCCAGAGAAGTCCAGAGGGTTGCCCTTACAGCAGGAAAGTTTCTCCAAAAAAGGACTGGAAGCTGCGTTGTAGTACAGTCATAGATAGCTTTGGACTCAATGGGAGTGATTCAGAGAGTACCAACTCCTGGACATACCTAACACCGGACTCCCCCTCCTCTATAGCCATAGCCACATATATTCCCACAAATCCTACCTCCAGCATGCATGCCAAGGAGTGATTGTGGAGGTTAGAGGAAGAACTGGCAGAAAACCAGATGGAAAACACTGCAATAAACGAAGGCCTCAGGGCAATCATGGCCAAACTAAATAATAACTCCACATGTCAAGGAATGAGATCTGAAGACTTGGGCCCTCTCTTACTTCAAGTCCAACAGAGTCACTCACTTTGCAAACAAAATCATTCTGAGAGAGAGGAATAGACACCCCTATTATTCAGACTGGAGGGCCTTTGAATTGGATTTCATAGGGAATTTTTGCCTGAAGAATGTCTAGCTCTCTGCCCTTATGCATCTAGATGGGACAGGCTGGTATCATGGCAAGGATTCTGTAGAAGAATACATCGATCGGTTCACAGAAGTAATAGACCTTGTGGGATACCATGATGACAAGATGGTGGTGATCAAGTTCTGCAGAGGCCTTGAATCGGGGATACAAACAAAGGTTGCTTTCCTGGGAAGTGGTATACCAAGTTTCGATGATCCCAATGGCTGGTATGAGGCAGCACAAAGGGTTGCCTGGGACCAAGAGGCTAATGAAGCATTTACGGAAGTTCACCGCAGCCAATTCCAGATTCCCACCTGCTTACCAAAAACACCCCTCAAGCAGTCTTCAGGAGCCTCAAAAATGCCAAATGCCCTGCCTCAACTTCCGAAAGTCACTCATTGTACCCCAATGTCTTTACCACTCATGCTAAAGGAAACCCAAGCCCGGATGGAAGTAGACTAGACCCAAGCAAAGGGTTCCAATTTAGGAGTCTGCCACCAATGCCGGAAGCCTGGGAATTATATTTGGGACTGTCCCTCACCCTTCAACATTTGGACCATGAATGTGGAAGAGAAGCTGGAGTTACTCCTGGAACTCCTGGCCCTGTCAGGGATATCAGAGACTGCACCAGAGGAGAGGGTGGAGACAGCATAAATAGTGGAAGAAGCAGGAGCAAGGGAGAATGAAGAGGATTTTGGAGCTGGCAGTGTGTGAATCATGTTCCCCCACTGCCTGTACATAATAGGTTCTCTTATCTAAAGGAGGAGTGTGACATAACTCCTACACCTTCCTTTCAGAGAGAACAGTCATAAAGAGAAGTGTGACTTTGAAAAGACAAGGATTGAGTACCTAGGACTCATCATCTTAGAAGGAAAGGTAGAATTGGCTGCATGGCTCTATCTAACACACATGTGGAAACTACATAGACTTCCTAAACAAGTGGTTTCAGATTGGGGTCCTCAGTTCATCTTAGACTCCACTTAGGAACTTTACCATCTCCTGGGAATCAAGCTCACAGCAACAACAGCCTACCACCCACAAGGGGATGGTCAGATGGAATGTGTCAACCAGGAGTATGCACACTCTGCCATGCAACAAACCCCCTTTATAAGGCTGAACGCACTACCCACGTTTCCTAGGGACACTTATTATTCCTTTATTATTCAGTCATGGCCCCATTGTTTTATCTTCAGCCATTTTCCATTGTTCTATTCTTTCCACTCCCTCATTATCTTATTCTCAGCCATATTTCATTATTCTATTTTCACTTACATTTCTTATTCTATTCTTGATCACTGTGGATAATACCTCCACATGATCTTTCATACCTTATTGTTTTCCATTCCTTATGCCACACTGTTCCACATCTAGCTTCTTAGCCTATATAAGTAGCATATGTATATAGATAGTTCCTCACTCTGAATATCAACTTTGGTTTGCATCCCCTTGTCTGCCCTCCTCCTGTCTAAAGTCCTTCACTCGGGTCAAACCTCTTGGCATCCTCCTGAGTCCTTCTTCTGTCCAAATCAGTGGCATGCATGGAACAGCATGGTGCAATGCACAAGCATGTTGAAGCCTAGCCACCCTGAACGGTCTACAGGACCTGACCGACTTCTTGGCCTTACCGAGTCATAACAGTAATGGAAATTATATGTGGATCTACCCCACCACACTATGAATCAGCATAGCATCTGGAGATCTGAGATAGAAGTTGAGGAATTTGGATTTCAGGAGGTGCATGGAGAGTAGATGCTGCTCGAGGAGGTGTGTTTGAATAATTCGACCAGCATCTGTACATTAGTTGCCATGTCACATTAGTCATGCATCATTTGTAAATCCTCATCTGTTTGCAATGAGCCATTACCTCTGCTCAAGCCAAACAGTTGTCCTTTTCTGCGGTCCTTGCTCAGCACCACCCAAATTCAACACACAGATCCTGAGGAGGAGTGCACTGTGGGTTGGGATTCTATTATGGGTAATATTTTATAAATTCTGGATTTTTATAATAAGAAAATATCTTAATTTTCAGTATTGGTCAATTTATACCCATTGTGGGTGGTGGGTAAGTGCAATACCTCTTGTGGGTGGTGGGTAAGAACAATACCCATTGTGGGTTGTGGGTAAAAATAATACCCATTGAACCCATGGGTACCCATACATATGCTGTTGTTAAGGGAAAGGGTATTCTTGGGTATGGGTATGGGTATGGGTATGGGTAGACACAAAATACCCAGGGGTTATCGATGCCAATCACTATTTCTAACAGCCCAAGCAACTGCATTCCCAGTAAGTCCCTTGCAATATGCAGCCATGAATCACCAAGAATGATTTATAAGCCATGACCACCATTCTCACCAGTGGTTTGAGTGATTCTAGTCACTTTTACAATATATCTCAGAATGTTCATCTTAAGATTCTAGCTGGCATCATACCCCACAACCCTGTCACATTTTTATATGACTTTGGTTGAAACTGTACATGTATTTGGGGGTTTATTCGGGATGGATCGAGCCACCACTATCCTCACCTAAATAGGACGTACGTGATATCTGTTGGACAAATCCTGCTCAGAAATGACCTCATGAAGGAGATGGTGCATGTTCAAGTGAAGCATTTTTGAATATGAGTAACGAGTCATGCGTACCTGTTACGAGACCACTGACTGCACAGTCACTTACAACGACTGAAGTGTGCTAGTTCTATCTGGGATCCATTCATGGCTTTACATGCATATCCATTTAAAATTACTTCTTAGATATTTATATATGAGTCTGTTACTTACAACGACTGAGATCCCTGTACTCCGTTGCATTCATGTCAGTTGGGACATATAAGTCGAACAACGGATTTGGCAATATGTCCACACGTGAGATGATGTTGAAAAAGGAGCTCGAATTGGGTCAGATGATATTGTTTGTATGCTGAGGGACACCAATCGACCCTATCGTTCTTCTCGGAGGCACGGTCACGGAATGAAACGGCCTTGAGTCATTGGGGTTACTATCGTGACATCTATTGCTCTCTTGCCAGACGGAACTCTTACCATGTCATGGTCAGATGATTATTCAACGACAGGCGACATATGTCTGGAGTATGGCGTGGCACAGACTGAACGATGTATGGTGCATTCTCGGCGGATATACAGGCGGTGAGTCTCGGACCACTAGACTTTTCGGAGAGGTAGAGCATGTACTAGTATGGAGTATACTCTTTATACAGTGCTCCAAGGAGTAGTTGCTATAGGAGCTCATTCCATAATAAAGCCTGTTCTTAGAAGCACACGTCTCTTCTATGCCAAGTGAGCGTCCATGATACAATAGAGCTCACCTCTTTGTCCAAAGTGCTTATTGGTGCTTTGAGGTGATAGTATTCATGTTTTTCCTACCCTCATATGAGCAGCGATTACTTAACTGATAAACCAATGGTGTAGCATATTGTTGTATGAGCACGCCTCATCAACCCCTCAGAAACGGCACGTTACTTGCTGCTCAGAACAACACATGATTTTATTTTTTGAACTTAGGTGGGCACTAGATGCAATGCAAGCGGGATATATTATTATAAGGCTCTTAAAATTACATATAATATGCTACACTGAGAACGGAAGCCAAGTAGGAAGAGCAAAAAGAACGCGTTGAAAACTAAGAGCAAATGTGATATGCATATAATTAGTAACATTTTTCTATTGGCTCGCCGCCTAGCTTCTGACGCTTTGGCCAGCAGCACAAACAGTCACACACATACAAGTTTCGAAGCATTGTTCCTCCCACCATCACCTGAGGCAGCTGCAAAGCAGAATTATGTTGCCAACAGGCATAAACCTTGACTGGAGACATGTTAACATCAGTAAGCGAGCTTGTTAAGCCATAAGCCAGACTTCGCAGAGCTGAACACACACATTCCGTTGCAGCTGCAAATGGAGGTGTGAATATACCGATGACCATCAGTACGTGTGGTGATCCCTTTCAACCTTCATTTTGGTCCTCACATCTGTTAGACCCTCAGCCCGATCCTTTGATGTTGCTCAAACCTGCAGAGCGCGCCTCATACGATACCCGCTATGGCGCTGAAGGCGACGAACCTCATGGATGCATCGAGGACACCCGGGTGCAGATCTTGGCGGATATCGAGGCATGGGCAACCGACCCTTCCGCTCTCCCGGTCTTCTGGCTCAATGGGTTCCTAGGAACGGGAAAGACCACCATCGCTCACACCTTGTGCCAACGTCTGAAAGTGAAGGAGAAGCTTGGAGCGAGCTTCTTCTGCTCTCGCTCAGCGTTAAGGGACGCATCCAGGATTATCCCGACGTTAGCCTGCATGCTTGCTCGATCTAATTCTAATATTCGATCAGCAATATGCGAGATTCTTGCGAACAACCCCGATGTAGCCAATTTCAACTCTGTGCATGACCAGTTCAACTCCCTGATCGTCAACCCCGTGAAGCGCGCCTTTGGAAGCATAAGGGACGGTGTTTACATTATCGTGATCGACGGTATCGATGAATGTTCCACATCCGCGCAATGGATAGTCATATCGTTTATCAAAACCATCCTTAATGTTGATGTGGACACCCCCCTCAAGTTCTTCATCACAAGTCGGCCGGAAGACTGGATCGTTGGTGCTTTTCGTGGCGAAGTTGCACGCCGGGCCAAAGAATTCACCCTTCACGAGGTGGTCAAACGTGACGTACAACAAGATATTCAGACTTATCTTATATCGTCACTATCCGACATCGCGAAATCTCGCGGATATTCTCAGGCTCGCCATGTTTGGCCGACTGAACTCGAGCTCGAGAATCTTCTTGAAAAGTCAAATGGGTTATTCATATTTGCTGCGACTGCAATCCGATATATCGGCCAGGGGGGCGCGAGTGCTAGGAAGCGGCTAACCCAGATCACACGCTCGGAGCTGCCTCTCCCATCCCTGGACGGTTTCTACAATTTGATCATGAAAGAGGCGTTCCAGCATGATCTCACCAAGGGCGAGAGGTCCGCGAGGCACGAGGTACTTTCCGCTGTTGTCCTTCTCCAACATCCGCTCTCCGTGACTGGCATTGCCTCCTTGTTGGACAACGAGGAGGCTAAGGATGCTCTATCTCCATTTAGTTCTGTTATTCATATTCCGTCTACCGACCATCACCCGGTGAACATTTTTCACGCTTCGTTTCGTGAATTTATCGTGGATCCAATTCGCTGCGAAGCACACAGCGTAGACTACACAATAGGTCACGAAATGCTCACGATCAAGTGCCTTCAACTGTTGAACAACTCTCTTCAGCGTAACATCTGTAATTTGCCTGAGGATGGAATTGGAACCCTCCCCCATGAAATCAAAGATCTGGACATAATCTCGACAGCCCTCCGCTACTCGTGTGTGCATTGGGCATTTCATCTTTTAGAAGCATTGTCTCCTCAAGAGCCATCGATGACACTCGACTGTCTTTCTGAATTCGCCGATAGGCATCTGTTGCACTGGTTCGAGTGCCTGAGTGCAATTGGCGAGCTGGAGTCGGGCGTCAAGTCTCTCCGGAATGCCAAAGAAGCCACAATGGTGAGTGCACTGTGTGAAGAAGAGTACCAGCTGAGAACGTTGACAGACATACCCGATGACATGCAATGAGTATCCGTTGCTGTTTGATGACGCTCGTCGATGTCTCCAGATGGGATATGAGGCCATCAGTCGTCACTGCCTCAACACGTATCGCTCGGCCTTTGCCTGGATTCCTAAACGGTCCCTATTACGGCAGAAGTATGCGACATCCTTCTATAGCGTACCTCAGCCTCAAGTCCTAGTTGGCCTTGCAGATGCATGGGAGCTGGCTTCAGAGCATGTTATGCGACACCGCGGAGCTGTAAGATCTGTCATGTTTTCTAACGACGGTTTTCGAGTTGTGTCTGGGTCGGATGACACGTCGGTCCGTATTTGGAATACGGCTACTGGCGAGATGGAGCACATGCTAGAGGGGCATTTGGATACGGTGTGGTGTGTTGCGTTTTCACCTGACGACACACAGGTTGTATCTGGCTCGCAAGATAAATCAGCACGTATCTGGGACGTAACTACAGGAGAGATGGTTGGCATATATAACGGTCATTCGCATGCCGTTATATCTGTGGCTTTCTCTTCTGACGGGACGCGTATCGTGTCTGGGTCGCGGAGGTCGATAAACATCTGGAGTGCGAGTTCCAGGGAGACAGAACTGGCGCTGGAGGGGCATTCATCTTGGGTGCGGTCTGTGGCTTTCTCAAATAATGGTACACGTGTCGTGTCTGGGTCCGAAGATATGACAGTGCGCATCTGGGATGCCACGAGGGGCAAAATGGAGCACGTACTGAAGGGATATTTAGGCTCGGTAATGTCCGTCGTTTTCTCCCCTGACGGGTCACGTGTGGTCTCTGGCTCTCGTGGCGGCTCAATCCATATCTGGAATCCCAATAGCGGGGAGGTAGAGCGTACAATACTTCATTCGAGTCTGGCGACGTCTGTTTCCTTCTCGCCTGAAGGGACACACATCGTGACTGGCTTGTTCGAGTCCTCGATCCAGATCTGGCATGCGGGGACGGGAGAGATAGAGCGTGTGCTCACGGGTCATGCTGGTCGCGTGAATTCTGTTGGATTCTCGCGTGACGGGACACGGATCGTCTCTGGCGCTCAAGACAGCTCAGTCCGGATTTGGGATCTGACTACCAGAGAATCGGAGGCTCAATCGGGGACACAGAAACACAGCAAATATTTGGTGATGTCATTGATATTCTCATCTGATGGAACGCGCGTTGTGTGTGGGTCAGCAGACAGCTCAATCCGGATATGGAATGCCAACACGGGGGAGATAGAGCGTGTGCTGAAAGGACATTCGGGTGCGGTAACCAGCGTGTCCTTCTCTCCTGATGGGAAACAAATCGTGTCTGGCTCGATCGACAAGTCAGTGCGGATATGGAATGTGGCTACCGGAAAGTTAGAACTGGAAACGGAGGGTCATTCCGGCCAAGTGTTCTGTGTTGCGTTTTCACGTGACGGCAAACATGTGGTATCGGGTTCAAGAGACGAATATGTCCGTATTTGGAGTACCAGGAGGGCCAAGATTAAGCTCATACTCAAGGGACATTCGGGTCTAGTGACCTGTGTCTGTGCCGATGATGCACATGTTGTGTCTGGCTCGGGCGACGAATCGGTTCGAGTATGGAGTGCCACTACGGGGAAAGCAGAGCATGTACTTAGGGGACATTCCAATTCAGTGACATCCGTTGCCATATCCCCTGATGGAACGCATGTCGTCTCTGGCTCACACGACAACACAGCTCGTATCTGGAACATCATCACTGGTGAAGCATTGACTTCATTTTCAACATTCGCTTCCATCGCATTGCCAGACGGAAGCCGAGTTACGCATATCTTTCCGGGCACATTTCAACTCGTGCATTCAGGGGAGCATCAGGTATCTCTATCTTGGGATAAGGACTGGATTCTTACCGACCCTCCACTTGAGCCTTGTTCGTTTCCCCCAGAATTTCGCGGCTTTTGGACACATGCATTCTCTACCTCCAAAGCATGCTTTGGATATCATTCAGGTCATGCTGTTATTGTAGATCTTAATCCTGCAACCCTCTCTCAACTTAGTTTGTAAATATTTATAATACTGGACAAAAATCAATTGAGGGCCTCACTCAACAATTTCTCCGTCAAACATGAATGGGACAGTTCTACCGCTTGGATAGCTATGTCCGAAAAACGTTATTCTCTGAAGCGGCCCTCGTGGTTTAACCTCCTTCGACTGTTTGTTCCTGGGGACGATAGAATGTCTCCCACCACTCCTCCCAGAGCTACGCCATTTCGTTTTGGAGGCCGAGAGTGCCCCGGAGCTCCGATTCTATGCTTCATTGTATGTACATCCTTTCAAGAAAACTCTTTTCCCAATAAATTCGATTTCTTGGGCGTGCGACCATTCAATCGTGGATTTTGTTCTCTAGTCTATTCTCGGCAAAGTAATCGTCCATGATACTACAGAGCTCACCTGTTTTTTCAAAGGTTTTGCTGGTTCTTTGGAGTAATAGTATTCATGCTTTGTGGGACTCTCATGTGAGCAACGATTACCACATAATAACACAGGAACGAGGAATCTTGTGCTATTAGCACGCCTCAGAGACGCCTCTGAAACGGAACGTTACTTGCTGCTCAGCACAACACATGATTTTATTTTGTGAACTTGGGTGTGCACTAAATGCAATTCAAGCGGAATATATTATTATAAGGCTCTGCAAATTATATACAATAGGCTACCCTAAGAATGGGGGCAAAATCGTAAGAACGGAAAGAAGGCGTTGAAAAACTCACAGCAAATGTGGTAAGCACGTAATCAATATTTTTCTATTCGCTAGCCTCTTGGCTTCAGGCGTTCTGGCGCTGGCATCGCCTCTACCTGCGGACCTGACCATCACTCTCACACACAGGCCTCTGGTTGCCACGCATTGTTCCTCCTACCAACACATGGGGCAGCTTCAAAGTAGAACGATATTACCAAAGTCTCGTTCTAATGGTCTATCTTCATCCAGGGGCGTAACCCTTAACTGGAGGCATGTCAACATAAGTAAGCGTGCTGTTGAGCCATAAGCCAGACTTCGCCGAGCTCAACATACATATTCCGTTGCAGATGCAAATGAAGGCGTGAACATATCGGTTAACCACAGTACGTGTTGTGATCCATTCCCTCAGCCTTCATCTTCGTCCTCACATCTTTCAGACCCTCAGCACGATCCTTTGGCACTGCTCAAACCTGCAGAGCGCGCCTCTTATGATACTCGCTATGGCGCTGAAGGCGAAGAACCCCACGGATGCTGGAAGGACACCCGCGTGCAGATCTTGGCGGACATCGAGACTTGGGCAAACGATCCTTCCGCTCCACCTGTGTGCTGGCTCAATGGGTTCCTAGGAACGGGAAAGACCACCATCGCTCACACCTTGTGCCAACGTCTTAAATTGCAAGAGAAGCTTGGAGCGAGCTTCTTCTGCTCTCGCTCTGCGTTGAGGGAGGCATCCACTATTATCCCGACGATCGCCAGTATGCTTGCTCGACAGAACTCTAATATCCGATCAGCGATATGCGAGGTTTTGGCGAGAAACCCCGATGCGGCCAATCTCAACTCTGTGCATGACCAGTTCAACTCTCTGATCATCAATCCCGTGAAGCGCGCCATGAAGAGAAAAAAAGCCACTGGTTACGTTATCGTGATCGACGGTATCGATGAATGGTCCACCACGGAGCAACGGACAGTCGGATCCTTGATCAAAACCATCCTTGATGTTGATGCGGGCATTCCCCTCAAGTTCTTCATCACAAGTCGTCCAGAGGACTGGATCGTGGCTGCTTTTCGTGGTCATGTTGCATTCCGAACCAAAGAATTCACTCTTCACGAGGTGGTTAAACGTGATGTACAACGAGATATTCGGAGGTATCTTATATCGTCACTGTCTGAGATCGCGAAAACTCGTAGATATTCTCAGGGTGGATATGTTCGGCCAACTGAACCGGAGATTGAGAATCTTCTTGAAAAGTCAAATGGGCTGTTCATATTTGCTGCAACTGCCATCCGATATATCGGCCAGAGGGGCGCGAGTGCTAGGAAGCGGCTGACGCAGATCACACGTTCTGCGCTGCCCCTCCCATCGCTGGACGGTTTCTACAATTTGATTATGAAAGAAGCATTCCAGAATGGTGTCAATGAGGGGGAAAAGTCTGCGAGGCACGAGGTACTTGTCGCTGTGGTCTTGCTTCAACATCCGCTCTCCGTGACTGGCATTGCCTCCTTATTGGACAACGAGGAGGCCAGGGATGCTCTATCTCCATTTAATTCTGTTATTCATATTCCGTCTAACAACCATGACCCCGTCAACATTTTTCACGCTTCATTTCGCGAATTCATCTTGGATCCAGCCCGCTGCGAAGCGCAGAGCATTGATTACACAAGAGGTCACGAAATACTCACCATCAGGTGCCTTCAACTCTTGAACAAATCCCTTCGACGTAACATCTGTCATTTGCCTGAGGATGGAATTGGAACCCTCCCCCATGAAATCAAAGATCTGGACATAATCTCGACAGCCTTCCGCTACTCGTGTGTGCATTGGGCATTTCATCTTTTAGAATCATTGTCTCCTCAAGAGCCATCGATGACACTCGACTGTCTTTCTGAATTCGCCGATAGGCATCTGTTGCACTGGTTCGAGTGCCTGAGTGCAATTGGCGAGCTGGAGTCGGGCGTCAAGTCTCTCCGGAATGCCAAAAAAGCCACAATGGTGAGTGCACTGTGTGAAGAAGAGTACCAGCTGAGAACTTTGACAGACATACCCGATGACATACAATGAGTATCCGTTGCTGTTTGATGACGCTCGTCGATGTCTCCAGATGGGATTTGAGGCCATCAGTCGTCACTGCCTCAACACGTATCGCTCGGCCTTTGCCTGGATTCCTAAACGGTCCCTATTACCGCAGAAGTATGCGACATCCTTCTATAGCATACCTCAACCTCAAGTCCTAGTTGGACTTGCAGATGCCTGGGAGCTGGCTTCAGAGCATGTTATGCGACACCGCGGAGCTGTAAATTCTGTCATGTTTTCTAATGACGGTTTTCAAGTTGTGTCTGGGTCAGAGGACAGGTCGGTCCGTATTTGGAATACGGCTACTGGCGAGATGGAGCACATGCTAGAGGGGCATTTGGATTCGGTGTGGTGTGTTGCGTTTTCGCCTGACGACACACAGGTTGTATCTGGCTCGGGAGATAACTCAGTATGTATCTGGGACGTAACTACAGGAGAGATGGTTGGCATATATAACGGTCATTCGCTTGCCGTTAGAGCTGTGGCTTTCTCTTCTGACGGGACGCGTATCGTGTCTGGGTCGCGGAACTCGATCAACATCTGGAGTCCGAGTTCCAAGGAGACAGAGCTGGCGCTGGAGGAGCATGGATATCTTGGGTGTTCTATGGCTTTCTCACCTAATGGTACACGTTTCGTGTCTGGGTCCGAAGATATGACAGTGCGCATCTGGGATGCCACGAGAGGCGAAATGGAGCACGTACTGGAGGGTCATTTAGGTTGGGTATTGTCCGTCGCTTTCTCGCCTGACGGGTTACGTGTGGTGTCCGGCTCCTCTGACTGCTCGGTGCGTATCTGGAATGCTACTAACGGGGCCGCAGAGCATAGACTGGACCTTTCGAGTATTGTGATCTCCGTTTCCTTCTCGCCTGAAGGGACCCGAATTGTGGCTGGTTTATTCGACTGCTCGATCCAGATCTGGCATGCCAGGACGGGAGAGAGAGAGCATGTGCTGAAGGGACATGCAGGTGCCGTGATGTCTGTTGGATTCTCGGGTGACAGAACACGCATCGTCTCTGGCGCCAAAGATAGTTCGGTCCGGATTTGGAATCCGACTACCTCAGAATCGGAGTCTGAACCAGGAACACAGAATCACAGTGTTTTGGGTGTGGTTCAGGGGGACAGTTCGGTGACGTCAGTGAGATTTTCATCTGACGGAACGCGGGTTGTGTCTGGGTCACTCGACGGCTCGATCCAGATTTGGAATGCCAACACGGGGGAGCGTGTGCTGAAAGGACATTCGGGTGCGGTAACCAGCGTGTCCTTCTCTCCTGATGGGAAACAAATCGGGTCTGGCTCGATCGACAAGTCAGTGCGGATCTGGAATGTGGCTACCGGAAATTTAGAGCTGGAAATGGAGGGTCATTCAGGCCCAGTGCACTGTGTTGCGTTTTCACCTGACGGCAAACGTGTGGTTTCTGGTTCATCTGACAAGTCCGTCAGGATATGGAATGCCAGGACAGGGAAGATTGAGCACATACTCGAGGGACATCGGGATATAGTGAGCTGCGTCTTTGCCGATGCTGCACATGTTGTGTCTGGCTCGGGCGACAAATCGGTTCGAGTATGGAGTGCCACTACGGGGAAAAATGAGCATGTACTTAGGGGACATTCCAGAGATGTGACATCCGTTGCCATCTCGCCTGATGGAACACGAGTTGTCTCTGGGTCGATGGACAACACAGTTCGTATCTGGGACATCATCACTGGTAAACAATCGAATTCATTTACAGAATTCGCTTGCATCGCATTTCCGGACGGATGCCGAGTCACGCATATCTTCCCAGGCAAATTTCAACTCGTGGATTCAGGGGAGCATCAGGTGTCTCTATCTTGGGATAAGGACTGGGTCCTTGCTGACCCTCCACTTGCGCCTTGCTTTTGTCCGCCAGAATTTCGCGGCTTCTGGAGACATGCATTCTCTACCTCCAAAGCATTCTTTGGATATCAATCAGGCCTTGTTGTTATTGTAGATCTTAATCCTGAAACCCCCTCTCAATTTAGTTTGTAAACATCTATGATACTGAATAAAAATCAAATGAAAAACTCACTCAACAATTTCTCTGTCAAGCACGAATGGGGAAGTTCCGCCGCTTGGATGGCGATGTCCGAAAACTGTTCCTGGGGATGATAGAATGTCTCCCACCACTCCTCCCAGAGCTACGCCATTTCATTTTGGAGGCCGAGAGTGCCACGGAGCTCCGACTCTATGCTTCATTGAATGTACGTCTTCTACAAGAAAACTCTTTTCCCAATAAATCGGCGTACGACCATTCAATCGTGGATTTTGTTCTCTAGTCTCTTCTCGGCAAAGTAATCGTCCATGATACTACAGAGCTCACCTGTTTGTTCAAAGGTTTTACTGGTTGTTTGGGGTAGTAGTATTCATGCTTTGTGGGACTCTCATGTGAGCAACGATTACCACATAATAATACAGGAGCGAGGCATCTTGTGCTATTAGCACGCTTGACAAACGCCCCAGAAGCGGAACGCCACTTGCTGCTCAGAACAACGCATGATTTGATTTCGTGAACTTGGGTGTGAACTAAATGCAATTCAAGCGGAATATATTATTATAAGGCTCTGAAAATTATATAAAATAGGCTAACCTAAGAACGGATGCAAAATCGTAAGAACGGAAAGAAGGCGTTGAAAAACTCACAGCAAATGTGGTAAGCACATAATCAACATTTTTCTATTCGCTAGCCTCTTGGTTTCTGGCGTTCTGGCGCTGGCATCGCCTCTACCTGCGCACCTGACCAGCACTCTCACACACAGGCCTCTGGTTGGGACGCGGGGGCTCCTTGAACTCGGACTACCACCATCGCCAGGGCGCTTACGGACTTACCCTATATTCGAACACTCAACGCATTTGAACCACACCCTCCATCCATTCACTGACTTCTAGAACTGGTACCCATCCAGTCTGAGTGTGCTCAGGATGATTCCGATGGCTCCCACGGTCCAACCACCCCTGCCACTGCCCGTTGAACTCCCAGGACAGCCTACTGCAGCATCATTCGCCACCATACTCAAACAACTTAGTACTCTGATATATGGAATTGCTCTCCCTAACACCAAGACTGCTAAAACAGTAACAATCTCTCTTGATGCCCTGCACCAAAGCTGCCACCTATTTCCACAGCCTGATCGACACTCATAGATTCACACAACCTATGATTAACCAAAGTATATAAGCATCTGGATGCTATCTCCACCCACTTAGTGTTGGGTCACGATTTTATTTCCCTGCACTTGTGCTTTGTTCTTGCACTTGTGTTTCTCTTTTTCGCTTTTCACTTTTGCTTTTGCAATCTCTGGCGCTTCAAATAAGCACTCATAATGACGCACCTTTGCACACCTTTGGGTCTTGTCTTTAGCATCCATATTGGCAAGCCCCAAAGGTTAGTAGTTACTTTATTGTATACATGTCTTTAGCATCCATATTGACAAGCCCCAAAGGCCATTGTTGCTCTCTGTGTGTGACAGTTAAGAGTCTCTAGACCTTCCCTGCCAACAGGTTATAGGCCCAGGGTTTTAACCATCCCACACTGCGACACACACTTGTCCGATCCTCCTAATTTTTGGAACACACCTTTCTACAGGTACCATATACCTCCTGTCCAATTTTCAGCCTTATCCATCAACATTTGACTTCACAACCCCCTTATCATGTCCAGGTGTCATCCTGCCCTTGTCTCCTGTCACCCCTCCTGCTTTCATATCACCCTCCTCAACAACACCAACTATTCCCAATGGAGAGGAGAGATTAGGGCTGTGCTGCAGAGCAAGAAATTGTGACAGATTGTCATTGGAAGGAGGGTCAGGCCTGTTGATGCTGTCAAGACAGCCATTTGGGATGAGGATGCATCTATGGCAGCTGGAGTCATCTTTTTAGGTGTTCAGCTTGAGAAGAGGGTTCATTTTGAGGGTATTGCTGAGGATCCAGTCAGGATGTGGTCAAAACTCAAGTTGGTACATCTCCAGGAGCCTGTTACTATTGCTTCTGCACCTATACAGCTTCCTGCTTCATCTATTACTTCTATTACACCTCAAATGAAGTTTTGTGCACTCTGCACCCACCAGGGACATTCCCAGGACATCTGTCATCATTTTCTATCTGCAAACTTGAATTTTCAGCGTCAAAATTGCTCTCAGAAGCAGTCTGCATCATCTAACATCATTGTGCACACTAATACTACCATATCCACTCCATTTTTGACCCCTGATGGTGAATTTGCAGGAAATCCAAGTGCTGCATCATTTTCTGCCTTTGCCCTCTCCTCCACACTGCTTCAGCTCAATGCTGAGTTTGATTGGATTGCAGACACCGGTGCTACATCTCATATGACTCCTCATCGACACTAGATACATAATTTTTGTCCACTTGTCATTCCCATTCAGCTTGCAGACCACCAAGTCGTCTATTCTACTGGAGTTGGCACTGTCCAGTTTTCACCAGTGGTTGATGGTATTTGGAAGCACACTTTAGAGTTTACTCAAGTGCTCTATGTTCCTACATTGCGCAACAATCTCCTCTATGTCTTATACCTCACTTGCCAAAAGCAGTTCACTGTTACCATTGTCTATGATCACATTACATTCTCTCAGAGCCAAAACCTTCTCTTCACCACTTCTGTAAGAACTCACAACACTGCTCTCCTTGACAGTTCTACCATTCCTGTATCAGAGTCTGTGAACTTTTCCAGCACTTGTGTCATGCATCTCTCTCTCTGGCATCATTGTCTTGTGTATATGAACCTAGAGAGTGTCAAACGCCTTGTCAAGGGTGATCTGGTGGACAGTTTGGTGCTCAAGTCATAGAAAAACCCTGATCCAGTTTGCGAACCATGTCTTGCCGGCAAGCAACATCGGAATTCTTTTCCTCCTTCATCTACTTATGCATCTAAGCCACTTGACCTTGTCCACACTGATCTCCATGGACCTCTCCCTGTGTGCACCCATTCTGGGTACAGATATTAGGTTTGTTCGTTGATCACAAGACACACTTTTGCTCTTTCCACCCTCTCCACACCAAGGATGAGGTGTTTGTGGCATTTAAGCAGTATAAGGCTTGGGCAGAGACACAGCTTCGTCTGAAGATCAAGTGTTTGCGTGATGACAAGGGTGGAGAATACATGTCAAAGGAGTTTCAGGCTTTTACAGATCTACATGCAATTGAACACCAACACACTGTTCGTGCCAGTCCACAGCAGAGTGGAGGTACAGAACGTGCCAATCGTATAGCTGCTGAGGCCATTACCACCATACTTGCTGAATCTAAACTACCTTCATCATTCTGGGGAGAAGCATTGGCTGCCATTGTCCACATCTGAAATCGCAGTCCCACTCATTCTCTTCATGACATCACTCCATTCTAGACATGGTATGGCAAGAAACCATCTGTTTAATACTTTCATGTCTGGGGCTGCACTGCCTATGTCCATGTTCAGAAGGACCAGTGCAAGGGACTTGAGTCACACACTCAGAAATGTGTCTTCATTGGTTATCCTCCTGGTGTCAAAGGCTGGAAGTTATGGAATCCTGACACTTGCAAGGCTCTGATAAGCAATGATGCTGAATTTGATGAGCATGTCTTCCCTTTATCATCTCCTTCACCATACTTGCATCCTGCTCCAACTCCTGCACAGTTTGTTGATGTCTCAGAAGATATGCCAGAAGTGGTTACAACTCACAACCAACCTCCTCCTCCTGCACCAATCCCTGCACCAGACCCACTGCCTCTCCCTGCACCGGTCCCTAATCCCCCTCCTTTGCGTCACAGCATTCATATCCATTACCCTCCCAGAGAGTTCTGGAAGATTGATCATGACAAAATTCATCATAACATCTCTCCTGAGTCCAATGATGAGGATGAGGATAAGCCTGTTGAAGAGGCAGCTGGCCTCATTTCTGTGTCATGTCATCCAGATGAGTTGCTATCTCCTGCTGCTGCCATGGATTATGTCTTCAAAGTTAGTGGGATGGAGCCCAGAACACTTGCAGAGGAATTGAGGTGTCCTGATGATCAACTTTATCTTGATGCTGCTATGGAGGAGACTCAGGCATTGGTGACAAATGGGACTTGAGGACTGGTCAAGCTCCCTGCTGGTCGTAAAGCTGTTGGCTCTCGTTGGGTGTTCAAGGTCAAATGTCATCCTGATGGTTCCATTGAGTGCTACAAGGCTTGTCTTGTGGCCAAGGGCTACAGTCAGCATCTGATGAGATTATGAGCAAATATACAGTAGGATTGAGAACTTCTTTGGCTGTCTAAGTAATTTATCTCCTCAGTGTAGTCAACCACTGATATATATTCGGAAAATATACCTAAGTAATTTATCTTACAAAAGAAAAAGAAAGGAAATTAGCCGTAAGGCTTTGTACATAATACTATACAACTCACCTCCTCAGTGTAGTCAACCACTGAGGAGGGAAGCATGCGTGGGTTGTGTTTCACCCGCATATACCCAGGAACCGGCCCTTGACCCTATCGAAAGTTTGAGCCAAGTTACCGGTCCCTATCCAGGGAGCCAGCCACACACGTCGCATCATGCATGGACAAGTGCCCGTAAGTAGCGTACAAGTAGCAATACAATAGTGTCCTCAATTTTGAGGATAAAAATACAGAAATAATATCAAAAATTTTAGAATTAAATTGCGCACAATATGATACCAAAATCGATAGAAAAATAAAATATATTGAGTTTGTCTTCTCAGGGGTGAGATGCATATATGCATTCTACAGCATCCTGGACTTGAATACACACAGACATTTGCACCAACTGCCAAGTTTTCTGCACTTCGTGCCATTCTGGCAATTGCTGCCATTGAGGACATGGAACTTGAATCCCTTGACATTTCCAGTGCTTTCCTGAATGGTGAAATTGACACAGAGGTCTATCTTCAGCAGCCTGAGGGATTTCACCAGGGTGGACCAGATCATGTTTGGAGACTGCTCAAGGCACTCTATGGACTCAAACAGTCACCCAGGGTGTGGAACAAGAAGCTAGACACCATCTTACATGAGTTAGGCTTCACTTGCATCAAGTCTGACACCAGCATCTATATCTGGGTCAGAGACAATGTCAAAATCCTAGTCTCTGTCTTTGTTGATGTTCTCACCCTTGCTTTCAAATCTCTATCTGCCATCTCCCATGTGAAAACCAAACTTGCAAAACGGTTCAAGCTATGTGACCTTGGCCCTACTTCTAGCCTACTTGGCATTGAAATCACTCAGGACCACTCACAGTGACGCCTCTGCCTCTCACAGTGATGCATCTGCTGTTGGCTCCATGATGTATCTGTCAGTTGCAACTTGCCCTGACATTTCCTATGCTGTGGGAGTCTTGTGCCGGTTCAATCAGAACCCTGGCATGGCATACTATAAAGCAGTCAAACATCTCTTTTGATATCTGAAGGGGACAATAGATTATCAGCTTGTTTATGCACCCTCACCATCAGGTGAACTATTTGAAAGCTACACTGATACTGACGATGCTGGGAACCCAGACAATGGCAAGTCTACCAGTGGGTACCTCCTCAAAATGGGCACAGGTGCGATCAGCTGGTCCAGCAAACTTCAAACCATAGTAGCCCTCTCTACCACTGAGGCAGAATTTGTTGCTGCTGTTCATGCTGGAAAGGAGGTGGTCTCATTCTGGCAGTTCCTTGGTGAACTTGGGTATACATTTGATTCACCCTCTACCCTTTGAATTGACAACCAATCTGCAATCTCTATTGCCCAAAACCCTGAACACCATGGTCGGATGAAACACCTTGATTTGTGGTTCTTCTGGCTTTGTGATGAAGTTGCAGGTGGCATGCGCAGTCCTCATTCCCACCACCAACATGGCTGCTTATTGTCAAGCGTCGGGTACTGATGGACTTCGGTACTGCCGAGGGGTGTTGTCAAAAGGTCGGGCGGACTATGGCCAAGTCCTGCAGGCCAAGAGTAGTGGCGTTGGCTTCAACGTACTCGTGCGTTATGCCCTACTTGCCGTGCATGCCACTATCTTTGCAACAGACAGATACTTGGGGGGATGCTGAGGATACCTGCCTGAGTCGAGGACTTAACAGAGGGGAAGAAGGTAGAAGGGCCTAAGCCTAGTCGATACCCAGAATGAGGAAATATGTACATGCATGTCCTACTTATATAGGTTAAGAAGCGACATGTGGAATAAGGAATGTGGGATAACAAGATATGCAAAGCATGTGGTCATTGTCCACAACGAACAAAATTAGAACAAGGAATGCAAAGCGGGGATAAAATAATAAAAAACAGGATAATAGGATGTGTCCAAGGATAGGACAATAGGGAGTGGCTGAGTATAAAACAATGGGGTCGTATCTGAGGATAATATAAGGACAGGAAGTCCCAAGGTCAAACGGACCAAGGAGTGTGGATGGCGGATGTGCCAAGCCGAGACCGACACACCAAGTGTTATGCATGTGGCATGACACTTGTACATGGACGTAGGATGGTTGCTTGGTCAGCACTAGCGAATAATTGGGACCTCAGTACGTGTACTTGATACTTATCTACTCACCAAGCCATTGGAGCAAGTTAAAGTGGAGAGGTGTAGGAAACTGATGGGGATTGAAAAGTGTATGTGAGTATTGCAGTGATAACTCATCAGAGGGGGGGTGTTGGGTCATGATTTTATTCCCCTGCACTTGTGCTTTGTTCTTGCACTTGTGTTTCTCTTTTGTGCTTTTCACTTTTTCATTTGCAATCTCTGGTGCTTAAAATAAGTGCCCATAGCGATGCACCTTTGCACACCTTTGGGTCTTGTCTTTAGCATCCATATGACAAGCCCTAAAGGCCATTGTTGCTCTCTGTGTGTGACAGTTAAGAGTCTCTAGACCTTCCCTGCCAACACTTAGGCCTTCCAAACACCATGCAACCCACTGGGAAACCCACCTATGCAGCTGTCCTTACCTCACCCACTCTACCAGCCACACAGTCAACTCCTGACCCTAAAACACCATTCCGTGATATGATATTTGACCTCACACTTGCATAATCTGATTGTAACAATCCAGTGCTCTCAGGCCTGTCTGATGAGGAGCTAGGAGAGGAAATTGCCAGAGCCATTGAAGATGCCAATTGCTGATTTGAAACAAGATCATACACACCAGAGGCAGATGGGAATGAGGATATAAAGAATATCCCACCATGAATCCATGCTGTGGGTCAACACTGGAGTGGGGATATTTGGCTTACTACTTGCAGTGAAACTGAACAAATATATCTTGCCTCCACAGCACACCACTGGCTCTCTAAACTCTCTGATGAGCTCTCTGTTGCCCAAAAGACTTTCCCAGTCATTGTTCATGGTATCCCCACTACATTTGACACCTTACAAGACAACCGCAATGTTATCTCTCTTATTAACCAGAATGACCACATCATCACTCACCCCTTGACATTCCAACAGATTGAACTCCTCTCTCGCTTATGGAAAAATCAGAAAACTAAAACACACATGTCTATAGTTCTCTTCTTTACAGATGCTCAAGTTGCCAATAGCTACATCAGCCACCACATTGCATTCTGGGGTCACCTCAATCTAACAACTAAATTCCTACATCACCCACCACAATGCTATAGTTGTCAAGAATTTGGTCACTTTGCACGGCTCTGCAAGAGGACAACATCTTGTGGACAATGCTCAGGCAAATATATAACATGAGATTCCCTTTGCCCTCATGAAGAAAAATGCAAAAAAACCATACTGTGTCAACACATCACACTGAGATGTGCCATCTGTACAGAAGCTCATGCAGCAACAAGCCAGGAATGTCCAATGTGCAAAGCAGCCCTGGACCACCATGTGTGCAACCTTGCTGAGGAAGGTCCCCTTTTTGAGGCCTAGTCCAGCCAACCACATACTCTAAACTAGCTACACCTGACTACTGCTTCACACCCTAATCCCTGAAGCATGATGTTTCTGCAAAACACTTTGACCAAAATGCCCTTGCACTGCCAATCCAGGCCCACCCATTTTTGACTAGACATAACCCATCTGTGATGTTCTGTCAACTTGCTGGTACACTACAGAAATGAATGGGGTCTTTTTTTCCCCTACACTTACAAAACCCAGTTGTCATATCTCCTCATATCACATATTCTATCTGTCACAGTTCCTAGTAGATAACTATCCCTCACACAGTACTATTTTTTTTGTAGTTATAGTGCACCATAAGCGCTTGCACTTCAAGTATTATAATTGAATCTCTCTCTCTCTCTCTCTCTGGTTGTGACACATTGTTCCTCCTACCAACATATGGGGCATCTTCAGAGTAGAAATACATTACCAAGGTCTCATTATAATGGTCTATCTTTGTCCAGGGGTATAATCATTTACTGGAAGCATGTTAACATACAAAAGTTGAGCCATAAGCCAGACTTTGCTGACTGGACATAAATAAACATTCCGTTGCAGATGCAAATGAAGGCGTGAAAATATCGGTTACCCACAGTATGTGTGGTGATCCATTCCCTCAGCCTTCATCTTCATCCTCACATCTTTTAGACCCCCAGCATGATCCATTGGCACTGCTCAAACCTGCAGAGCATGCCTCTTATGATACTTGCTATGGTGCTGAAGGTGAAGAACCCCACAGATATTGAGAAATGGATGTTTGTATAATAAATGTATAGTTACTGTAACATGTTGCATCAATTCTTTGTA
Source organism: Gomphus sp. MG54 (assembly GCA_003314385.1). Classification (NCBI taxonomy): domain Eukaryota; kingdom Fungi; phylum Basidiomycota; class Agaricomycetes; order Gomphales; family Gomphaceae; genus Gomphus; species Gomphus sp. MG54. The sequence continues at coordinate 32,122 of QLPG01002270.1, forward strand.
GTTCTGATTTCTTTTTTATCATTCCAAAATTACCACCATGTAGTACATTTCTTTATCTCTATGTTTCTGAAAGATGGACTAGGGAGAAGTGTCAAGTATATGTACTGAGACCCGGTAATTCAGCAGTGCCAGCCGAGCAGCCATCTACAACACACAACTAGGCACTCACTCCTATTGTATGTGTGCATGTATGACAAGCACGTGCATACGACACACATGCACCATATACACATATGACATGTATGCATATATGACACTCACGCACTGACACCAACAACTGGTATGTGCACGTGTACAATGTGCTCATGTTGGCACATGCATGGACAGCACATTCATGTTAGTGCATGCACATACAGTGCATCCATTTCGGCATGAATGTGACGTACAATACAAAAACACCACAGGCATATGGGTACAACATGCACCCAACACCCATCGACCCATGGATTGATGGGTTTAGATACCCCATGGGTTGGGTGTGTTGAATATAAATGGTATATTGTGGGTCAATTCTACATTACTTATCCTATGGTATACATATGTAGATACTTGCATTGCTAGGAGACACAGTGGGGCTGGGCATAGGTGCCCAGGGTACACATAGGAGTGGGGCAGCACTAGTTGGTTCTCCTCAGTGTCTGTCTATACTGAGGAGGTAAGAGTGCTGCCCTATTATACTATACTAGACAAACTGATTAGCTTGTAGTCTAACTTTGTATAGGTAATGTATATCTCAGTGTCTGTTTACACTGAGGAGTCTAACTTTGTCTAGTTGCATAACTTACATTTTCACCAAGTTGTCCATAATACTAACAGGGTGTGTATCACCCACATTTGACCCATGGGTGACCCATGCTATTCCCTAATCTCAATCTGGAGAGTGTCAAATATTTAATCAGATCAAAGCTAGTTGATGGATTAGCTATGAAATCAAATGAGAAAACACACACCGTTGTGAACCCTGCCTTGCTGGAAAATATCATTAAAATCCCTTGCCTACATCAATGATGTGAGCATATAAACATTTGGATCTTTTCCATACTGATTTACATGGTCCAATGCCACCATATACTCACTCAGGATACTGGTACTGGGTACTGTTTATTGATGACAAAACACAGTTCAGGTCAATTCATCCACTACAGAACAAAGATAACATACTGGGTGCCTTTAAACAATTCAAGGCATGGGCCAAAACTTAACTTGGTTACAAAGTCAAGTGTCTGCACCATGATAAGGAGGTGAATATATGTCAAAAGTGTTTGAACAATTCATGATGACTCACAGTATTGAACATCAACACACCATCTGTTCTACACCTCAATAAAATGGTATTGCAAATAGAACTGCATCTGAAGCCATAACAACAATGCTATATGAAGCAAAGTTACCTGCATCGTTCTGGGGTGAAGCACTTGCTGCCTATGTTCACATCTGGAATAGGTGTCCCACATGATTGCTCACAAGCCAGACTCTATATCAAGCATGGTCTTGTACATCTATTGAACACCTCCATGTGTAGGGAGGGGTGTATGACCCATGTACACATTTAAAAGGATCAATGAAAGTGACTTGAACCACATACCCAAAAATGTATTTTTATTGGGTATCCTCCTGGTATAAAGGGGTAGAAATTCTGGAACCCAGTCACAAGAAAACCTTTGATTAGCAATGATGCAGAATTTTGTGAACAGGTTTTTCTAGATTTACATGCCTTCCTTAATGATTCCCTTATGCCTTATAATGAGGACCATGTAGATGTTTCTATATTCCTCACAGTAGCTGATGAATGCCCTGCACAAACAGACAATACCAATGATGACTCACCATGTGTTTCTGACCTATTAGAACCTCCTATAGCACAATTTCATTGTAACACATGCCTATGCAACCTGGCCCATCCTGTCAATGCTCCAGAACATTCCTCTGATGCTCCAGATGCTTGTGGTGCTGCAACCAAAGATATCACAAATATCAGACCTAGCAGTGTGCTAAGACATAACATTGACATCACCTCTGGACATGATGTAAGCTCTGGATATGATGTTACCCTGGCCATGCTCCCAGTCCTAACATTGCTTTCTTGTTACTGGTCACAGCAGTGGATCGCATGTCAGATTACAGTCCTAGTGCTGTGCCAGAACAAAGGTTTGATATTGCCTCTGAACATGATGTGACCGCTGGCTGTACTCCTGGTCTTGATGCTGCCCTCTTGTCACTGGTTGTAGTGGTGGATCATATCCTTTGAGTCAGCAACATTAAACCATGAACACTTGCTGAAGCATTAAAACAGCCTGATAGTCAATGGTATCTAGAGGCAGCTGTAGAGGAAATGAAGGCACTTGTTGAAAATGGCATATGGGAATTGGTATGCTTACCTGCAGGTCACAAGGCTATTGGATCACACTGGGTCTTCGGGATCAAACACAATACTGATTGCTCTATTGAGAGGTACAAGGCACATCTTGTTGCAAAGGAGTACAGCCAACATCCTGGCCTTTATTGTTCCAAAACCTTCACATTGACAACCAAATTTAATGTGGAGGTCTAGCAGATATTGGAGTTTGTGGACATGGTCTGGATGTAGAAATCAGGTACTCCTCTTTGCCCTTGGACCCTTGTCTTTAGTCTTGGAATTGGAGCGGAGTTTGGAATAGGGCTTTGGACTTGGATATTAGGATTAGGAAAGGGTCATCCCCTGATAGTTACAGGTAATATATCTGCCATAGTTTCTCTAGTTTCTGATCCAATGATAGGGGTCTGGGAGGAGGAAGATATATAGGAATACATAAAGTCATGCACTCTCATCTTGTGATCAAGAATGAGTCAAATAGAGTGGGCTGGGTAATCAGGGTGGAATGGTGCCTTGAACTCTGCATCATATTCCACTATACCCTATCATGGGATGCTGGTCTAGATGTCATTCCAAGGAAAATATATGGTTCTCAACTTTTTAGAAAATAGACTGCATCTCCTATCACATATGACTGAGTATAGATTGGATGGGATCTTCCTTTTTCTGAGTGAGAAATGTGCTAGTGGAGGTACATAAAGATAATGATGAGATAGTGGTTCTTCCTGGATATGTGAATCATCAGTGTTGTAGCATTGCATGGGAATAAGCTCTGAAGAAGACATGAAGTACAGTGTGTCAAAAAACTGCCCCAATGTTTGTGCATTTTAGAAAGATTGATATTCTGTCAAGGAATGACATTAGCAAAAGTTCTGAATATTTCACATGATATACTAAAACATATTAGCTATCTACCAACATGAGGAATCAAGCGAGTTCAATCAAAACTCATTTCTCAATAAATAGAACAAAATAATCACTTATTGGGGCAGTTTTTTGACCCTTTATTATTTTCTCTGATTTTCAATGTTACACACCAGGATAAGGTAGGAGTAGGTCATGTGAATCATCAACATGTCATGTGGCCTTATTTAAATCAATTTGGCATGTTGAACTTTGTTCATGCATCTCCTTGACTCCTTTCCACTACTATGAAATCCATCTCTGCTGAAAAGCATGCTTCTGTTGTTTCTTTCCTCAATGAGGGGTATTCCCATGGTCAAATTCAAGCTAGGACTGGCCTGGGGAAGGGTACTATTGGGAGGATCAGTAAGGAGGTAGAGGGGGATAAGGAACATCATCCTGGTGGCTGTTCTTCCAAGCTTTCCCCTTATGATAAACAGGCAATTATCCATCAAATCAGCTCTTGGAAGCTTGATTGTCACTTGTGTGTGGGATTAAACAGTAGAGATCATTCAGCAGGTATTACCAAGTGAACCAAAGCTCAGTGTCATGTACTTAATAGTACCTCCCTCTTAATGGCTGAACCCATGAAGCCGGTAAGCAGAGTTTGCAATAGATTTCTGGGTGCCAATGTGATATCATGGATTGTTTGGAAAAATTCCCATACTGTTCTGCCTTCAGCCATCAATCCCCCCATTAATTCCTCTCATAAACAAAAATGGGCACAGAAATAGACAACAAGTTGCATGAAGTTGAAAAGCACAAAAACAAGTCCAAGCATGTACATGAAGAGGCTGAGAAAGCAGAGCAGGAGGGGCAGTAGAAGGCAGAGAAGGAGGCTTCCCAGTTCCCATACCTTTCCAGGGATTTTCTAGCTACAATTATTAGGAATGATCCCCCAACTACCTTTCCATGTTTTTTTTCAGAACTACAGGTTTATAAGAGGAATCACAGGAAGGTTGGTCAGAGGTCTGTTCTTATGTGATTGTGGCCAGAAAATTCCCCAGGAATAGCATTAGTCGTTAACTAGATCAGTCTGGGGTACAGACCATAACAATCTGATTCAAAAAATTATGAGTGTTTCTTGTACAGTTCAGCCTGAACTTCCATGACCACCAAGATGCTTTTGACTGTAACAGTTCCAAGCCCTTACCTCCCATGACAAGCCACCATGGCTCTACAATTATGACAAGTTCGTTTCTGAACTCAATGTTGTGACGAATGGTGGAAGGAATAGGGAGAGGGGAGTGAGGGATAAGAAAATAAGGATAAAATACACTTGTAAGTGTATATTCTGTTGGATAACAGAAAGAAACAGTGTAAAATAAGGTAAAGAATAAGTATTAGTGAGCATGCAGTACAAGATAGTATAGCACATGGACTTACTGGTAGTTACCATGCGAGAGACACAAAGCAGCGGCGACTTAGACACTAAGCACCCAGATGATCAGGAGATGTAGGAGCCAGAAGAGCCAAAATGTACGGAATACAGAAGGAGACAAAGGGAAATGGACAGGAGGAGATGGAAAGGACATAGGGGAAGAGACTCACATGCAAAGGAATAGGAATGGAAGGAACTGGGGTGAAAATATGCAGTCACTGAGGACAGATGACTGAGAAACAGGAGAATGAGACATGGGACACAACTCAGAAAGGTAATAGTCATTTCAAATGAGAAGGGAACAAAGGGAAAAGCAATTGTATTCAATGGGAACCACTGACAGGTGTCATTCCCTATAAAGATCTCATCGGAGCAGCCCACAATGGGCCCACCCTGCATATGCTCCCCAGAATCTGTTAGTTATGGATCATATTATAGTCAGGAGTTTGACTTGTATAAAATCATAGTAACTACAACAAATATTACTAGTCTCCAGTACCAAAACCCCTCTGCACTTATATTTGATACCTACTTGCCGCACTCACATGATGTCAAGCCACATTAGGTCAAAACATCCCTCATCATCATTCAAGACTGTGGACTCAGCGGGGATCATTAAATAGGTGTAGTATATTGCACTCACACCATTGTTGAACTAGTGTATTATTGCAAATCATCTACTATGATCAATGCGACTCTCCTTCACACCTCCTGCCAGCTCCTTGGACCAGCGCTTGCATATGATTGACCCACCGTGCACCATCTGTATGATAGCATATATTCATGTAGAATATTAGCCACATACTTTGTAGTTACAAATCCCTGTACTATAGCAACTAGTCTAACTACTAGTCCATACTCCCCATCTAAATATCCTTTACTCAAAACCAACTTTGGCCCCCATGACCCAGAAGGAGAGGCCAAAGCTGACCTCAAGAACCTCTACATGTGTCACAACCAGTGCATTATGAAATATGTGGTCAAGTTCAACCAACTCACCATCCATGTCCATTGGGATGATGATGTACTCCATTACCAGTTCTATAATGGACTCCCTAGCAGAATCAAGGAGGAGATCTCCAGGGTAGGAAAACCCCACTCCCTACTCCAACTCTGCTTCCTATCCCAGTGTCAGGCTCCGGGAATGCCGAGGAGTGGCCAAGTCCTGCAAGACGGGAATAGTGGCATGGCTTCAACGTGCTCGTGCGTTGCACCCTACTTCCCATGCATGCCACTGATTTAGGACAGAGGGATACCCAGGAGAATGCTGAGAGTGTTGGCCCAGGTAAAGGACTTGGGACAGGAGAGGGGAGGACAAGAAGGCAAAAACCTAGTTGATTTCCAGAACAAAGAACCATCTACATACATTGGTTACTTATATAGGATAATAAGTGAGATGTGGAACAGAGTGGCACAAGGAATGGAGAACAATAAGGTATGAAGAATCATGTGGAGGTATTGTCCACAATGATCAAGAATAGAACAAGGAATGTGGATGATAATAGAACAATGAAATATGACTGAGAACAAAAGAGTGAGTGAAAATAGAACAATGGAGAGTGGCCTGAACATAAAACAATAGTGCCACTGCCAAGTGACAACAAATAGTGAGTGTCCTGAGGGTAAACAGACAAGGGGAAGGATAGGGAATAAAAGAATGGCAATGAATAGAGAGGGTGAGATGAGGAAAGTGAACCAAATGATAAACTGAATGTACCGAGCCGAGGCCACACATGATATGGGTAAGGGTCGGCCGGTCAGTACTGCCGAGTAAATCAGAGCATGGTATCAGGGGCTTGACACCCAGTCCATTGATGCCTATCACTGGGAATAAAAATCGGAAGTTGCTTGGGAATCTACCTCAACCCAAAACTCCAACCATCCCTACAACAAAGGAAAAGCCCCCACCAATCTGAATCTAGCCTCTAACTCGGGCAATAAGACTGGCAACACTGGCCAACCTGCACACCCATCCAGTGATAGCAAGACTACCACAGACCTATCATCCAAACTTGGGAAGGATGGAAAAATTACACCACAGGAATGACAACACCACTTCAAACAGAACTTCTTCCTCTTCTGACTACTATGACCACCTTTGACTCTAATGAGGACAGCCTAGTTAGATGATGGGATGTCTATCCTAAAGGATGGGAAAGCAACTGACAACCACACCAATATCGACTCAGATAGAGAAAATCAGAAACAAAAGATACTCAATCCAACTTCAGATGCTCCAGACCCCCCTCAGAAAGAACTCACCAACCACTAACTAGGATCTTATATGACACTTATGACTCCAGAATGAGATACCCTTCAAAATTACAGGCTGAGCTATACACAACACTTTAAATTTTTAATATACCAGGCTACAATGGATCCTCTAAGTCTGGATCAGATTTAGCAGGATTATAATCCTTGAATAAACCCTCTTCAGCTTTGGTACCAGGGCCTCCCCTTCAGGCTTTTCCACCTCCTTGCCTTTTCCCTCCCTACTCAGCCCCAGTACTGGGCCTGCTGTTGAGGAATAGGGAATGCTCCATATTATTTTTAATCATTTTTTCGAGCCGAATCAGCCTGCAGAATCCAAACCTCTCCTCAAGAAAATTTCCACTTAAATCAGCCATATCTTGGCAATAAAAAATATTATAATGCTTTTGGCTAGTCAATTAAGAGTGAATTACCTCCAGTAATTAACTCTTAATTATCAAGGAGATTGAGCCTACAGATAATCATAAAAACATCTATATTTTCACCTATCAATGTGTGGACCCACAATGTACAACAACCCTGAAGCCAATTACCTAAATCTACGAAAGTGGTTCCAAACTCCTGGCTCAAGTTCTCAGCCCATAATGTACAACAAATTCCTGGACTTATATAATACTAATTACATAAATGGTGAGTCCAAAGGCATGACTTACATAATATTAATATTTCGTGACATGACCGGTCACGGGAGTACCAGTCATGGGAAGATTATACTTCTTTATTGTATAAGTAGTGACAATGGTGACACAATGACTCCACCAGCTTCCAAGGCATTCCAATACGTTCTGAACACCTCCACAAGCTTCATGAAGGAATTGCCTTATCAGGAGATTATATAATTAGCTTAGAATTAGTATAAAAGAAGCTAGTTTTGTAGCGTAAAATAACAATCATTTTCACCCATATCAATCCACAGGATTAAGCAAGTGCTAGCAGCACTCTCATAAGTAGACTGAAGTCTTCTTAAGTAACTGGTCTGAAGACCAGAAGCTACACTCTACAACAAGTCCGAAGACTTATTGATTAGGTTTATTCTGAAGAGTAAACTTTAACCTTGCCACTGAAGCGGCAGGTTACCCTCATAACCTAAATCCATAAAAACTAAGAAAGAAATAAATCAACTAAAAAATAGAAAAGTGGAAATAAATCTAAACCAGTCTAGAACTAATAGTTTAACACTCTTAAACTATTAATTCTATATGTAACGGACAAGATACCTGATAAGACCCCCCTTAAATATTCTCTTTGGACAAACAACCCGGATCAGAATCAATGAAGACACTTTTCACAGCTACAAGAGATTTCATTAATTCTTTATTGCAATACTCTTGTGATAACAGACTAAGTGAATCTCTGGAGTATAATTTCTTAATTGGGTTCTCCGTTAAAATAGCCTGTGTAGGTGTATTTTGTTGTCCTCCTGTATCTTGTCAGAGAACTTGACTTGCCTTGGTTCATACCAAAGTTTTGTCACAGGTTCTCAGGTTCCAAAACACCTGCCACCCCAGAAGACCTTCCTGCTTTGGGTATCCGATCCTTCCATTCTGACTCACACATCCAGGTCATCCAACCCCCCTCCTCCCAAGGACTCCAGAACTTTCCATGCCCCTGAGACCTCCAATCCCTACACCTCTGATCATCCATCAAAATACCTTTCTACATTTCAGAGGCATCCAATCCGCACTTCACCTTGTCTCCAAGGTTGTCAAGATGGTTAACAATTTGAGTATGCCGAGTCTCCAGCTGGACCAGACAGTCCCAGATCTGCTCTAAGATAGCCACCATCTCTGCACACCTATAGTGATTCGCACAGGTAACCCCCAGGTATTTTGTATCTATCCATACCTGTACCCAAGAATACCCTTACCCTTAGCAATGGGTAGCAGGTTATCATGGGTACAGGGATGGGAACCCACAGGCTCAATGGGTATTGCTTTTACCCACAACCCACAACAGGTATTGTTCTTACCCACAACCCACAATAGGTATTGCACTTACCTGCCACCCACAATAGGTATAAATTGACCCAATACTGAAATTTAATATATTTTCTTATTATAAAATTCAGAATTTATAAAATATTACCCATAATAGAATCCTAACCCATATGTCAAGCCTACAATACTGAGCTCTAGTTTACTCGGCAATGCCGACTGACCGACCCTTATTGATTAAGCCCACATGCCAGTGATAAGGTGTTCCTCACTAGCACATGGTTTTGGCTCAGTACATTTGGTACATCATCTGGATCATTTCTCTCATCCCATCCCCTCTATCCTTTACTATTCACCCTTTCCCCATCCTTTCCCTTACCTGTTTCCTTTTGGGCCATTTGTTATTCATTTATTATTTGGCCATGGCCCTGTTGTTTTATCTTCAGCTACTTTCTATTGTTCTATTCTCATCCACTCTCTGATTATTTTATTCTCAGCCATATCTTATTATTCTATTCTCGCTTACATTTCTTATTCTATTCTTGATCATTGTGGACAATACCTCTACATGATTCATCATACCTTATTGTTCTCCATTTCCTATGCCACCCTGTTCCATATCTTGCTTCGTAACCTATATAAGTAGCGGATGTATGTAGATAGTTCCTGTCAGGAGTCGGATACTGACGGACTTTGGTACTGCCGAAGGGTGTTGTCGAAAGGTCGGGCGGACTATGGCCAAGTCCTGCAGGCCAAGAGTAGTGGCGTTGGCTTCAACGTACTCGTGCGTTGCACCCTACTTGCCGTGCGTGCCACTGTATTTGCGACAGCCGATACTCAGGGGGATGCTGAAGATGCCGGCCTGAGTCGAGGACTTAACAGGAGAGAAGAAGGCAGAAGGGCCTAAGCCTAGTCGATACCCAGAATGAAGAAGTATGTACATCCATGTCCTACTTATATAGGTTAAGAAGCGGCATGTGGAATAAGGAATGTGGGACAACAAGGTATGCAGAGCAATGTGGTTGTTGTCCACAACGAACAAAATTAGAACAAGGAATGCAAAACGGGGATAGAACAATAAAAGGCAATATAATAGGATCGTGACTTGAACTGGAACAATAGGGAGTGGCTGAATATAAAACAATGGGGTCGTGTCCGAGGATAATACAAGGACGGGGAGTCCCGAGGTGAAGCGAACCGAGGAGTGCAGATGGCGAATGTGCCGAGCCGGGACTGGTGCACCAAGTGTTATGCAGGCAACGCGGGCACTTGGTCGTGGATATGGGATGTTTGCTCGGTCGGCACTGCCGGCGGATGGGTCTCGGTACGTGGACTTGACAGTATCCCCCCCTTAGCGGCTGAACCCCTGAAGCCGGAAATTAAAAGCAAGGTCCGGAACGCCTAAACGTAATATCGCGGATCGCGGATGAAGTTTCCGGACTTCTCATAGACCAACCGCATCTGTCCATTCGTCGCCATCAAAAGTACCCAGGACAAAAATGCATGCCGAAACCGACGTAGTCGAACAGAGAAGCGACGGAGGACGGGTGACCCACGATCACGATGCGTCTTCAACCCAGGGTGCGGGGCGCGATTTATGGGTTTCCGAGGAGGCTACGGGTGGTGTGGACGGGGTGGGTACCTCAGCGGAGAATGCGGAGGGTGCGGGTATGGAGGGTGCCTTGGTCGGGGTCATGGGGACGGATGGGGAGGTGACTGTGGGGCGACTCGTGGCAGCGAGTTGGGATGCCCCGGAGGATGCGGAGGATGAATAAGAGGCCATGTATAAATGGGCCGAAACCGCAGGGTGGGCAGAGAATCCCGGGACTTTGGGGTCCCGAAGGAAAATGAACGGAAGCGGGGTAGAAGTACGGGGGCGGGGCCCAGTATGGGGCCGAGTATACAGGGAGAAAATTCCCGGGTGAGTGGTCGTAGATTTTCTGTATTCCCTGCTGATTAACATGTTTGTAGCGTAAAAACAGACTGGCCCGGGACAAAGTCAACCCGATGGTTCGAGTTTCCATGGAGGGTGTGGATGGGGCGGTAGAGCCCCCGAGTAAAAGGCCGAGACGGGCCTGTACCCAAAAACCTAGCGGGAGGGCTATTGAACCCGAAGTACCGCAGGCTGGGGGGTCAGGACGGAATCGGACACGAAAGACGGGGAGGACGGAGAATGCTGAGCGGATCGGACGGGTAGAGGAGAGGCTGCATCGCTTGGAGGAAACGATGCAGCTCCTTCTTGAGAGGGAGCCCGACTTGTCGGGACACCCACAGTTGGAGGAGTTGAGGGGAGCGTTTCAGGAGGAGGAAAGGAAGGAGCGGGAGGAGAAGGAGGAGTGGGAGCGGAGGAAGAAGGAGGAGCAGGAGAGGATAGAACAAGAAGATGTAGAAATAGATTAGAGGGAGAAAGTAAAAAATTTTTGTTTGTCTTTTATTATTATTATTATTTTTTTTGAAAGGAGAAAATAAAAGAAATTGAGGGAAAGAGAAATAAGACAAGTCAGAGGTGCCGAGGTTTTCGGCGTCTCGGCTGTATTATTTGATGGGAGAGGAGTGGCGGATGGAGGAGGGACGGAGTGGAAGGGAAGTAGGATTTGAGGATGAAGGGGTATTTCGGGAGTAGGGGTAGTCGCCAGGTCATGAGTGGAGTGTCGCGATCGTATGGGAGAGGGATTGGAGGGACAGAGGAGGACGTAATGGGTGACGGGATGGAACAGAGAGAGTGGAGAGTGGGACAGAAGGTGATGGACGGAACGGAGGAGAAAAATGGAGGTGGTTTTTGGGAGAGGGACGTCTTCGGGAGGGGAGTTTGCGTAGTTTGAAAGATTTCTAGCTGGTCGCCACCCCCCCCTTTTAGGTAGACGTCCCACCGTCTACCACAGGTGTCGGCCTCTAGCCGAGAAGGACGGAAAAGGGTCAAAATTGCATATGACATGCATATACGGGGTGAAAGACCGGGAATGGATGGGGACAGATGGGTGAGACCTTGGCCGAACGTGCCAAATGACAACGCTGGCCGAGAGGTCCCTGCCAAAAAGCTTGCCAGCCGTTCTGGTATATAAGCGTGCACAAGGCAGTTGCATTGACTAGGGCTATTGGCAAAGCTTCCAGCGACGGAACAGGATCCTGTGTGAGGCTTTTGGAACAGTGGCAAATGCCGCCTGGACCGAGGCCATCAGGATGCACCTAAAAACATTAGTAGCTTGACGGATTATAATACTCCTCAATACCCTGTTAATCAACGGATTATAGTGGGTGAGCGAGTTGTGCCCGAATATTGCTGACCGACGGATCTAGTACATGACGGACGGATGGGTGGACTGATTGTCCGGACGGAAAAAGGTCGTAATCGTAAACGAATTTTCAAATGGTCTGTAAGCTGATGCTGATTGATCAGGCATGCCGGACAGATTGCCGAGGGTGGGGTGTTGCCTCTAGTCGGCCAGAAAAAACTGAAGTTCTTCTGAACTGGGTGGCCTGCCAATCTATACTGGTATTGGGTTGGAATTGTTGTGGTGTAGATCTGTCTTGTTGGACAACCTCCTAGGAGGAAGACGATCTGGTGAAGCTATGAACAGTTCCTGATTCAAACAGTTAGAAAGGCCACCGGGAGACCCGGTTCTGAACAAGAAGAATGAAAGGTGATTAAAAGGGTGTCTTGAAAGACCATATTCGTAAACCATGAGTGCACGGAAAGTAGTGTGATTCTGGGTATACTGTCAGGAGTCAGATACTGACAGACTTCGGTACTGCCGAAGGGTGTTGTCGAAAGGTCGGGCGGACTATGGCCAAGTCCTGCAGGCCAAGAGTATTGGCATTGGCTTCAACGTACTTGTGCGTTGCACCCTACTTGCCGTGCATGCCACTGTATTTGCAACAGACAGATACTCAGGGGGATGCTGAAGATGCCGGCCTGAGTCGAGGACTTAACAGGAGAGAAGAAGGCAGAAGGGACTAAGCCTAGTCGATACCCAGAATGAAGAAGTATGTACATCCATGTCCTACTTATATAGGTTAAGAAGTGACATGTGGAATAAGGAATGTGGGATAACAAGGTATGCAGAGCAATGTAGTTGTTGTCCACAATGAACAAAATTAGAACAAGGAATGCAAAACGGGGATAGAACAATAAAAGGCAATATAATAGGATCGTGACTTGAACTGGAACAATAGGGAGTGGCTGAATATAAAACAATGGGGTCGTGTCCGAGGATAATACAAGGACGGGGAGTCCCGAGGTGAAGCAAACCGAGGAGTGCAGATGGCGAATGTGCCGAGCCAGGACCGGCGCACCAAGTGTTATGCAGGCAACGCGGGCACTTGGTCGTGGATATGGGATGTTTGCTCGGTCGGCACTGCCGGCGGATGGGTCTCGGTACGTGGACTTGACAGTTCCTTACTCTGAATATCAATTTGGTTCACATTCTCTAGTCCTCCCTCTTTCTGGCTAAAGTCCCCTACATGGCCCAACACTCTCGGCACTCTCCTGGGTCCTTCTTCTGTCCAAATTAGTGGCATGCACAGAATAGCAGGGCATAATGCATGAGTATGTTGAAGCCTAGCCACCTTGATCAGTCTGCAGGACTTGGCCAACTCCCATCCATACTATCGGCATTACCAAGACTTAACACTATAGTATGCTCCTCCTCAGGATTGGTGACCTCATCCCCCAATGCAGTGTTGATATCAGCATCCTTCACCAAACCAAGTGTGCTCCAAGATCCTATCTATATAAGGGCTCAAGTTGTCTGAGCTGAAAGTCAGTTTTGAATATAGGGCAAAACAAAACGGCCTTGGCTGACTATATGTTCAACAGCAACAGTTGTAGCATTGAATTTTTATTAGAATTGAAAGAATATAACAAATAATTTAATAAAAAGTTACTTACCAGGAATAGACAGATAATCTCAGGCCATTAGACCGGGAAAAGTGGACCTCCTCTCATACCACCATTTAAGAGCATCCGTTACATTCTCAACATCATTAGCAAGTTAACATTCAAGCTCATCTTGACATCGAGATGTGATGTCAACAAGCTCAGGAAGGTTATTGTCAAGTACATGTACCGAGGACCCGATAACTCGGCAATACCGACTAAAATACCCCATTAGCAACCAAGTACGAACCATTCAATGAGTTGGTCTCGGCCAGACACACATATCGGTCACACCCCTCATTCCCACGCCCACTCCTCACTCCTCGGTCCGCCTCACCTCGGCACCTCCTGCCCTTGTGTTATCTTCGGTTATGGCCTTGTTTTACAATCGGGCCTTTCCTATTGTGCTAGGGCACATCCTATTATTCTGTCCTTTATTGTTCTATTTCCGCCCTACATCTCTTATTCTAATTTTACTCGTTGTGGACAATAACCACATGCTTTGCATACCTTGTTGTCCCACATTCCTTATTCTACATGTCGCTTCTTAACCTATATAAGTAGGACATGCATGTACATACTTCCTCATTCTGGGTATCGACTAGGCTTAGGCCCTTCTACCTTCTTCTCTTCTGTTAAGTCCTCAACTCGGGCCGGCATCTTCAGCATCCCCCTGAGTATCTGTCTGTTGCAAATACAGTGGCACGCACGGCAAGTAGGGCGCAACGCACGAGCACGTTGAAGCAAATGCCACTACGCTTGGCCTGCAGGACTTGGCCATAGTCCACCCGACCTTTCGACAACACCCTTCGGCAGTACCGAAGTCCTTCAGTATCCGACTCCTGACAGTTATCCAATATATGTATTAGTGGAAGTTGAAGCCTATACTAATTGATGCCATTAATAAATATAAAGGAAAAGAAAGACACTGACCTCAGAATTACTATTGATGGTCATTGTTGCATCAGATCTACCAATTCCCTGAAGCAGGAAGAGCAATCACATTTTTTTTCAAACCATTTGATGTGCTGTGGCAATCCAATGCCGGGTCCCAATTATGCATTTTGAAATATTAAAGTTTGTATCGGGAGTGCAGAACTGATAATAAATGACCAATATGATTATGAAATATTAAAATTGACTAATAACTTACCTATGGAAATCCAGTAAACCTCTGAATCATCAGTTTTCTTGTAATATGTATCTATAATTTTTTGCCTATTGCCAGTGCCATACAATAGTAGGTGAATATTTGTTTCCTACCTCCCTCCTGATAGCCCACACCTCACAAACCAGGTGGTTTTCAAAGGTTTTTTGGGCCTCAGAAATTTGTCCTTGCTCCTCCCTATGTGACTGACATTCCTTCTCTGCATCTTGTGCAGAAGTACTGGGCCCAGCCATGGGCAAAATAAGAGTGTCTTCACCCCCCTTGGGATTCCTGCAAGCTGGTGATGGGGCAGAATATAGAACCAAAGGAGTACTATGAGACAACGAAGAATTGCCATCCTTGCTGGTGGTTTTGTGAGGAACATTCCCATTCCTGAGTCCCAATGAGGCAGCAAAACTGCCCCAAGGCTGCTTATCTTCCCCTCCTGCCTGCTGCTCCTGTAACTCCCAAATCTCTTCCAGATATGTATATTCCAGAGCCAAACTCTCCTGCTCAACCATGTGGGCTTCTTCCTCTATCCTCTGCTCTTCTGAAACCCTCTTTTCTTATGCTACTCTCTGCTCCTCCACAATCCTCTTCTCTTCTGCAACCCTTTTATCCTCCACAAGCCTCCTCTCCTCTTCTTTTTAAAATTCCTCCTTTCTCTTCTCCTCTGCCAACCTCTGGATTTCTGCTAGTATTCAGACCTCATCTGCTTTCCAGGATTCCTCCCTCTTCTTTTCCCGCTCCTCCTTCAACCATCACATTTTCTCTGAAAACTCAGCCTCAAAGGCCTGAGCCTTCTCCAAGAGTCCTGCTTCAAGTTCCTATTCGAAGCTTGACATAGGGAAAGCAGGAGGGACCCCATAGGGGAGGAGAAGCCCTCTTTTTATAATGCAGCAGATTATGGGTGCTCAGAAAATGCCCATTATGTTCCAAAATGCCTAAGAAAATTCCCTTGTCCCTTTCCACCCAATTCACCACATGAATAGGTGTAGGACCCTGAGGTTTTGGTCCTAGTGAGGGGATACTGTTATGGCCCATGCCCCTCAAACAAACCTATTACAGTGTGCACCACTGCCCACAGCTTTCTGGAGATTTTCTGACCATAATTATCAGGAATGATCCCCTGACCACCTCTCCATGATTCCTTTTCAACTTTCAAGTACACATACTGAGTGTCCGGTAATTCGGCAATACCAACCAGACAGCCAGACTACATCCACATACAAGTGCCCACACCCGATGCAAGTCACTTCATATGCTGGTCACTGCTCCACACTGTAGGGTGCGCATCTCACCCCTGAGAGACCAATCTCAATATATTGTAATAATATATCGATTTCACTATCATTCTGTGCACTTTTGAATTCTTAAATTTTCTCACTTTAATTTGTATTTTTACCCTCAATATTGAGGGAGTTATTCATTTCTTACTATGTACAATACTTACGGGTGCTTGTCCATGCACGACGCGACTAGCGTGGCCGGCTCCCTGGATTGGGACTGGCAGCCTGGCTCAAACCTTCGATAGGGTCAAGAGCCGGTTGCAGGGTATATGCGGGTGAAACACAACCCACGCATGCCTCCCTCCTCAGTTGTTGACTACACTGAGGAGGTGAGTTATATAATATATTATACAGCCTTTAAGGCTAATTTCTTTATTCTTTTTGTAAGATAAAATTAAATAGGTATATTTTCCAAATATACACTTAGTTGTTGACTACACTGAGGAGATAAAATTAAATAGATTGCCTATAAATTCTTCAAACCTACTGCAATTTGCTCATAATCTCAGGCACTATCTGCAAGGGACAATGCAGCCATTTGAAATATGGACGTACCACAAGAACCTAGAATACTTCATGACAGCAAGAAACCTAAACCACTGCCAGGCCAGGTGGTCACTCAAATTGACAGACTATGATTTTATCCTGAAGCATTGATCAGGTCAACTCAACAAGAAGGCTGACCTCCTCTCAAGATGGAAAGACCATAAACAGGGAGTAAGGAGACAACACAGGAGTTACAGTGTTGAAGCAAGAGTTCTTCTGAGCAATAAGGGGAGAGCTCAGAGGAGAGGAGGAAGACCTGATGAAAAGGATCAGAAAGGCAAAGAACATAGAGAGCAAAGTCAAAGAGAGGGTAGAGAGCAGAGAGAAGGATTGGAAGGAAGAAGAGGGGATTATAACATGGGAAGGAAGGATATACATACCCAAGAACAGGAAGCTTTGAGAGGAAATTATTCATCTACACCATGACATGCCTGCTGCAGGTCACCTTGGGAGGTTCAAGATAACAGAACTCATCCTCAGAAACTACTGGTGGCCAAGGATACATGGAGATGTGAGAACATATGTGGATGGGTGCAGTAGGTGTCAACAAACAAAGACATTCCCAGCAAAACCAAGGGGGACTCTAGCTCCAAATGCAATTACAACAAGGATTTGACAGTACATACCCATGGATCTCATTACCCAATTACCACAAAGCCTGGGATATGACACAATTATGGTAGTGGTGGATAGACTATCCAAACAAATTAGATTGGCACCGACAAATGGAGCGGTTACATCAGAAGGGATTGCAAGGATCTTCAGAGGCACGGTGTAGAGAGATTTTGGACTCCCAGAGGTGGTGATCAGTAACAGGGGGTCTCAATTCATCTCGAAGTTCACAAAAGACCTATACTGGCTGCTAGGGATAAATATGAACCCTTCAACTGCCTATCATCCCCAGACAGATGGACAAACAGAACACATCAACCAAGAGGTGGAGCAGTATCTATGGCTGTTTGTTAACCATCGACAGGATGACTGGGTGGAATGGTTGCCATTGGCAGAGTTCAGCTATAATGACAAGATCCAATTGTTGACAGGGTACTCTCCATTCTACTTAAACTATGGACAACATCCAAGGAAGTCCACAGAGCCATGAAGGGAGATAGAAACAGAGGCAGCAGATGTATTTGAGAGAAGGATGAAGATGATAAGAGAGGAGGCAACAGCAGGATTAGAAAAGGCGGCATTAGATATGAAGAAGTATTATAGCAGAGGAAGGCAAGATGTACCACAATATCAAGTAGGGGACAAGGTTTACTTGGAAGGCCTTAATGTCACCACCGACCGACCCTCAAAAAAACTTGAAGACAGACATTATGGCCCATTCCCAATTGTGGCAAAAGTGGAAGAACATGCCTATAAACTGTGACTACCCCCCAATTGGAAGAACATCCATCCTGTATTTAATACTGTCCTGCTACGTCCTGCCTGAATACCCACATCCTCCATACAACAAAAGCCAACACCCCCTCCACCAGTGATGACACCAAAAGGAGTAGAATATGAAGTGGAGGAAGTTCTGGAATCCAGAATGCGTAGAGGAGTGCTGTAGTATCTGGTGAAGTGGGTTGGGTACCCCAGAGAAGAGAATTCATGGATGCCAGAGAAGAACATGAGGAATGCAAGACAGAAAACACAAGAATTCCACAGGCAATTCCCAGCTGCACCCAGGCACATAGGCCACATCTTCCACAGACTACCCTTTCACCCATACCAAACCCTGGTGGTGACACAAGGTGTGAGCTGCATGCGAAAAGCCATTGAACATGCAGTGGTAATCAGCACGGCAAGTCAGTGCAACAAGTGCACGATGGCAAATGTAACAGGTGTATGATGCTCTGTGGTGGTGGATGTAGCAAATTAATGCAACGAGTGCACAGTGGCAAGTCAGCGCAACAAGTGCATGACAGCAAGTGCGACATGTGTGTGACACGCTCGGCGGTGGTGGTGGATGCAGCGAGTCAATGCAACGAGTGCACAGTGGAGAATTGGTGCTACAGGTGTGTGACGGCAAGTGTGACACCTGCGTGACATGCTCAGCAGTGGTGGTGGACATGGCAATTTGGCGCTATGAGGGTGTGACAGTGACAGGCGTGAATGCATGTGGCGTGACAGATGCACAGGCTCGAACGCAGGTGGGTGTAACTGGTGCGCAGGTGTGAGGGCATTGCACCGGTATACAATGGTGGGTGTAACAGGTACACAGGCACGAGAGCAGTGGATGCAGGTGCATGTAGGGGGATGGGGGCAGGTGCGGCCATGAGGATGGTGCGAGGGCGGTGAGCGTGAGGATGGTGTGAGGGCAGTGGGTGTGAGGATGGTGTGAGGGCGGTGGGTGTGAGGATGGTGTGAGAGAGGTGGGTGCAGGTGCAGGTGTGAGGGTGGTGCACCGATATATAATGGCAAGCACGACAGCAGTGCAGGCGCAAACCCACAGACAGTCGCTGTGCACACCAGCATGACGACAAAACAACCTGTAAAAGAAAAGAAAACACGAGTCGCCATGCATGCCGGTGTGACAAAGAAACGACCTGTAATTGTTGCATATGCCAGTGCAGCGAGAAAGGGATCCATGGCTAGCAGAGAGCTCCAGAGGGTCTTGGTCTAGGGAGGTTGAACGTATGCTGGCATAACAGGAAGACTAACTAACAAGTCTGCAACCCCTGCCTTACCTTCTTCTCGCAAAAAGGATGCCCCACCAATTGTGTATGCCAGCATAATGGCTAGGACGAGTGCAGGGGTCGTTTACCTTCTTCTCACCACCTCTTTTGGAAAAGACTGTGAGTGGGAGGGATAATGAACGAGCGACATAAGTGCTTATACCAAACAAGCACTAGCCCCTCCAACCTGGTACTTTGGATCACTCAGTAGACAAGCAATGATCAATGCATGTACCGTCAATGAGGACATTGACCTTAAAAGGGGGGGTGATGTCATGATTTCTCTACTCCTTTCTCTATTACTTGTTATTGGACTCCACTACTCTGCCAGACCATATGTATAGTTCTTAGGTAATTAGTTATAGCTCAGTCTTGAGCTGGTCAATACACCGACAAGTATCATTGCTCATTTCCCTCTTCCGCTCTCCAGTATTGAAGCTCTTGTTGTTGCTGACAGGAAGGCATAAACCTAGTTGATACTCAGACTGAGAAACTATGTACATGCATTCACTACTTATATAGGCTAAGAGGCAGAATGTAGAATAAGGGTGGTATAAGACATGGAGAAAAGAATAAGGTATGGAGACCATGTGGATATATTGTCTACAGCGATCTAGAATAGAACAATACGATGTAAACGAGAATAAGACAATGAGATATGACCGATAATAAACAAGTACGAGTGTGAGAGAAAATAGAACAATAGAGGGTGGCTGGATATAAAACAATAGGCCTGTGACCGAGTGATAAATGAATAGTGAATATCCTGAGGGTAAACGGACAGAGGGAAGAATGGGAATAAAAGAATAATAAATAATGGGCGGGATGGGGTAGGGAAAGTGAACCAAATAATGAACCAAATGTACCAAGCTTAGACTACATACTAGTGAGAAGTAACTTATCACTGACATCCGGGATTAACAATAAGGGTTGTTTGGTCAGTACTACCGAGTGAACCAGAGCTTGGTATTGTAGGCTTGAGAGAAAGGGTGTCTGGTCGAAAGAACAAGGAGGTGAAAGTACAAGGGACTTGAGCAAGCTTTGAGATCAAGCTGCTGTAGGATCTGAATGAGATCTTGAGTGGGATCTAATATACTTCCAAATTAGGAAAGGTTAAGCAGAGTTCAGTCATTCAGCAGGGAATGGAATGGAAATTAAAGGGAATCTAGTGATAATGGTCGGATGAAGCTGTGACTGGTGAATAGAGGGTGTATTATCCTATTGGAGGGCTGAAGATTGGCAGCGGAGGTTATAAGAACTGAGTGGGATGGGTGAATGGGAATGGCTAAGAGTAAAGGCACATCCATGTGGATCGAGCAGGGTTGTCCTAGAAAGGGAATGTGTCTACATGATTCGAGTAGGATTGTCCTAGAAAGGGAATGTGTCCAGATGATTTGAGCTGGAGATTAAAACAGCTGTAACCTCAGCAAGGTCATAACATCGAACACCCGAATGACTAGTCATACAAGTATAAACCCACAACCGACCACCACCCTAAGTCCCTAGCGCTTTATTGTCTGCTTCTGTCCCTTCTGTTTTCCTCATCCTCAACCTTACAACCCTCAACCCCCTACATCTTTGGAATCTTATACCCCCCTACAGAATCCTTTCAGTATCATTATTTCTAGCACCTATGCAGATTTAACAGCCATACATAGTCACATATCATGCTATGTTCTATTTTTCTATATTGCATTTTACATACTGAATAGGAGCCTACTGTGCCAAATAACTGTCCTAGACTCTGCTACAGAAAAGGACTGTTGTGTGCAGGCTTTTAGGTATTAAATACCTAAACCAAATCTACACTGTAGTTGTTCTTTACTTAGTACATTCTATAAACCTCCAGTCTACTGGACTATTTACTAGTTTAAATATCAACTGAGTCTTCTCACCATACTCGTATTTTCTATAAATCCCAAATAAGAGACAGACAATCCAAGAGGGGTAGGGAATAGCATAGGTTACACCAACTAACACAGGTCACTGGGTCAGGTGTCCTTGGGTTTGGGTGTGGGTCAAGCTGAGAGCACACTTGACCTGGGCCCAACCTGCAGTTAACTATGTACATGTGCATGCACACATGTATGACATGTATGACATGTACCTAGGTACTTGCTCCTGTTGTATGTGTGGGCATATAACATGCACATGACACCTGTCCACCCATGGGTTGATGGGTTTGGGTTCTCCATGGGTTGGGTGTAGGTTACCCATGCTATCCCTTAAAGAGGGGGAAACATATAAGTTGAAGCCAAGTTCTTATGACTGCAAATCCCCAGACTTGACTACCACATAGTCAACATCACAAGTCTAGCCACTCTACCCTCAACCTCTCTATCCTCTGTCATCTGTCTGTCTATCTGCCCATCTATTATCAGCCCATCTACCATTCACCCATCGGCCATCCATCATCTATCTAACCACTCATGGATGGACCATGTCCTTCGTGGATATTCACAACCTAGTATAATTAATCATTGAACTGAAGACTCGACATGTTTGCTATCAACTTTAACATCTGGGTCAAGGGTGATTGACTCTAATGGTGGAGAAGCCGCCTTGCTAGTCTTCCAACCAACACAGTCAAAAAGAGTAGGTCTGTTAGTGGTTTCCTGATGTATTTCTTTCTCTTTGCAAGGGCTACCTGTTGACTGAATGCAATCCATGAACTCATGGAGTATTATTGCATTGAGTTTACACAAGTGACTTTTTGTTATGATCTGACAATTTTCAATTTCAAAGCTAAATAAGTATGCAATCCAAGCAACAAGTCATACCTGAAGTACCAGCCATTTCAAGAAGGGTCTGAGCTGTTAGATATTGTTTATTTTCCAAATTATCTTCTATTTGTTTAAGAGGCAGGAATAAATTTTGATAATGGTCCGTAATAACCCTTTCTAATTGTCATGGTGACAACCTGGCGGTATAAAACATGAGCCCAGTAACTTTCACAGTCACTCAATGTACTTCTGTTTTAATGTTACAATGTGATCAATGTAATCAATATCCTTATTAAAGTTGAATTTCTTTACCATCCCCCTCAAGAGCAAAGTTATACACAGGGGTTATGTGCCAATATGATGCCTGGGTCTGGCCAGCTTTCTATGGCAATCGGTAGCTCATTGCATCCTTTCACAGGTCCAATACCTGCCAGACCCATATAGCCTGCACAATGATTACCTGACAAAGTTTCAACACGAGGATAATGAATTGCATCACAGAATAGAGATATAACAGTGAGAATTATATATTGGCTCTTACTTGCCTCATGATGAGAAATCTCTGATAGATTGCCGTCCATATAAGAGATAATGAAATGGCACTCCACCTATGTGACCCAACCCTACAAACTTCATCCAGCACATGAGTTTGTTAATCAGAAGTTGTGAAAGGTATTGATCCTAAAGTAAATGATAAGTTGTAAATTACAAGGGAGGGGAGCTGATAAACCTTCAAATGATACAGTTTCAACTGACATCTTAATTTTTCAGAGCCATAATGAATGACCAACCCACCTCATTCTTCTTTGTGGTCTCCAAGAATCAAACACACAACCACATGTGGAACTGAGCTTATAACTGGGTACTTGATGTTCATTCTAAATATACCACCACAAGTGAAGGGAGAGGTTGTCAACAATATGTCTCCTTTATTGTATGGTATATAATAATCAATGTCGTTCACCTTCTGCAAAGGTGATGGGTAGGCCACCCTTTGTGGTGAAGCTGTGCCTTTGACCTGAATTGAGATGAGCATTGAAGTGACGGGATGGAGTCAACCTGGATACAGCTTTAGCCTACACTAGGATAACAGCTCTATTTCAAGGTTGTCTACCGGGCTTTACTCCTGGAAAAGGTGGCCGTTAGGCCACCCCATCTCCCTTACAACGTTGGGCACTGTGCCATCTCTTGCATAGGCGGCGGCAGGGCTGTTCCCCTTCGCAGTTAGTTCCAAGAGATTCCCGATATGGGAATGCAGCTACTAAACACAGTAAACACAATATAAGCAAGACCATAGCTTGTTAAGCTAGTGACAAAAAAAAATCTGAGAATTTGAGCCAGTCTTCGAGGTCATCTATATCTCTCTCAGACGTTGTATTACAGCCAGTATTGAGGATTCAAGCTGACTGAATTGGGGATACTAAGCATTTCGATATTTCTGATTTACAAGGGATAACTGAGCTGGATATTGTACATATACATCATGTTGGCCAGGCTGGATTGCGACCAGAGACGAGTCCAAACATGGACGAGCGGAAGACTAATTTGCAGTCCAAGTAAAGCATTACATTCTCTCTCTCCTTTTTTCGGGGTTTTCCGGGTTTTCAGAGTTGGTGGAACGGAGTAGGTTATATGAGTATGCGTCAAGTGGGGTGCAGCATACGGGCAGGGGGAGTGAGTGGGTGAAAGTATTTATGTATGGTAATGGGTAGTTGGTAGGGGTGTAGTTGGTAGTTGGTAGTTGGTAAGAATCATAGAGTGCGAGTGACCGGTGTACGTTTAGGCTGTGACGTCGGTCTGTAACGAAACAGAGAGAGACTGGTTAGAATGGTGTAGCATGTTTTCGGAAGAGGATGATAGACGTAACAAGAGATGGGTGAAGGACAGTATATTCCCCACAAGAAGAATGAAACGTAATGCATGGGTGATGGTACAACATGATAAATGTAAATGGATAGAATGCGATGCAAGGCAATGGAACCCGTGAAATGACATGGAATGAAGTACAGGATGTAATGTAATGAGAAAAGATAGTATGCCACCGTACCTGCGCATCAGTGGTAATATTCACGGTGGCCGTCTTCCTGGGCGGGGAGGTGGATACAGCAGAAGAGGTGCGCGCGATCGCCACGAGGTCGGCTGTATACATGCATTGGAAGATGAGGAGCATGGGGAGCACCGAACGAATACACGGAACGACGTCCACAACAAAAGAAATGCAAAATCCCATGTGAGAACATCGTCCTATCAAACTCACAGAATATGAGACATGAAGTACGCACATCCTTCCTTGAGCGCCCTCGCCCTGAACTCCCGGGCCTGCTGCCTCTCTTGCTCGCTGAAAGCGTTGGAAGTGCGCCGCTCAGAGGATGAGGGAGGATTTCCGGTGCTCAGGCGTTCGATGCTCCCATCATGGGCGACCTTGGACGGTTGTGATGCCATTTCCTCCTTCACTGTAAAGATATAACGTCATTTTCAGTATCGACATCACTCCTCGATAGCGTGCTATTTTCACCAACACCCACGACAAGCACTTACCGTCTTCATACATCCCTCCTACGACAACATCCTCCTCCTCCCCTGCATCCTGAAAGTCCTCGAATGCCGCCCGGAACTCATTCTCCTGCTCGTCCGCGTAGGACCCCCAATTGTGTGCGCCTGCACCGCCTTTGCGGTCGGATTTATCGAGGCCGGATTTGGATTCGGATCTAGGGTCAAGGTGATAGTGAGATGGCGAGGAAGGCAAGGTAGGATATATAAGATGAAGGAAACAGAGAAAGTATGAATGAGGAATGTTTCCAAGGAAATGCTGAACGAAAGACAATACCTGTCTCTGATGACAGCGCGCGGGTTGAAGCTGCGCTCAGTGCGGGTCATGTTCTGCTCTTGGTGGGTGGTTGGTATGAACTGATGTTGATGTTGGTAGTAGTAAAGGAGGAAAGAACCAGGAAGAGGTTTGGTTACCAAGTGGGATGACAACAATATTAGGTCGTGTGCGCGTATGGTCCGCCGTTTTATAATTCGCCCTTATTATTATTATCTTCCCAAAACCGGTGGGGTCACCAGGTAGGCACAGTGCCAGGTATGACATAACGTCATTCCAATAAAGATATGTCACGTCTTTCCGTGGCACCGGTTATTCGCTTTTCGTGCGATGTGCGTGTGCGTGGGAAACATTTTATTTGGCAGATACGTAGATATACGTGTACAGAAACTTTTAGGTAAATAGCCTACTAAAGTGAATGAGAGGTGTTAGGGGAGTACGTCTAGACTCAAATCCGGCAACTCGGTCCATTCCGATCTAAGATTGTGTTACATATACAGCGTCACAAGCGCAGCAGCGCCCCTTATGGGTGCGCTCTCAGTCGCCGCATGATCCCGCGTTTCTTCAGGCTGCCCAGGGGCTTTCCTTCTTGAGACTGTCTGACCCTCGATTCTGGACGGGTGCGTGCAAGTGTGTGAAAGAGTGCGGCGAGGAGGGATGGAGGTGTGTAGGCGTGGGAAGATGATGTACTGTTATAGAAGGGTAATGGTGAGTGTGCGGTACGGATGCTTTGTGACGTGTTTAGGGGGACGTGGGGTGAGGGTTGTGAGGGATTTGAGAGGGTGCTCAGTGCTGGAGAAAGTGGGATAGGTGTGGAAGATGTAGCGAGAAAGCAGACAGATACGAGGAGTGCGGTCAAGATCCGCATATTGAATCTTTACTATTTTGAGTTTGAATAATAACGGTGCGCCAAAAGTTGTGTCGTATCGTATCTATGTTGGAGTCCAGCTCAAGTGGGGAAGTAAGATACGATTGATTTTCGTCTGCTATATAGATGATGAGAGGTCTCGGACCGAGAAAGCTCAGACGTGCGCTGGGTAGGGCTAGAGCAGAATACCGGACTCGCCTAGGACATGCGGATGTTTGACATGTACAATGTGTCGGAAGTCGGGGTATCGGGGCCGAAGTCCATTCGAAGGGTCTGTCTCGGTATGGTGTCTCGAAATCGGACTCTCTCTGCTCTTGAATTTTGGACATATTTGACAACGATTCGTGGATTAGTGCAAACCACTTCAAGCGCAAGACATTTGATCTCAGTGATGTATATAACATGGAATGGGTTTGTTCCATATTTTATTCTATAATGTACTTGGTATGCATACTATGGCACCGAAAGCAACGAGACATTCCTGCGCATTCTGAGTCAGGGGTGCAGGTCACTGTTGGTAGGTGACCGTAGATACAACCTGGATGCGGGTCATCACAATATGCCTGGTTTCAACTTATTTCATAATCCTGACGATTAGCAATCAATCCTCAGTAAATGTGCTTAGCCTTGCTAATGTCCTGAGATGTCGTTCGATTGAACATTGACCTGGACAAGACATGCTGAAGTGCCTACATGTGGTCGATTCAATACCTTCTTCAGCCCCAAGTTTTTATTTTTGTATTTTTATTTCATTTTTTCAGACGCCATTTGAAATTCAGATTTTGTATCCAAGTGCAGAACCTTCAGAGCGGTGTAGAGTACCAGCCGCAATTGGTGGGGATGATCTGGATCCTCGAGCCTCGGGCCACCCACATCGGTTGCGATTACCCGGCAACAGAAGAGTTAGCATAGGCAGCGAAACCCGAAACAGCCTTGCCGGATACAAAAGTATCATCCGGTTTTTGGGATGAACTACCCCAAACCCAATCCTCCCAGTGGTGATAATTTCGCCTCTCATCCTTACCTGTCACGGTACTACCCGGAAGAATCTTTCCATCACCTGTCACCGCATTGTGCTCCTCTCTTACTCCACAATGTTCTGCCATTCCTCTCAGGACTTCACCTGAGGGCTCCACTATGGATGAGCTTGACAATGGCAGGCCTCGGGTTACACCTGTTTCCTCTTTTGAGTTTTTCTTTCCCACCTTCCTCTCGTCCAATATCCTCCTGTACTGATACTTAAAGTTAGGACATTTCGTCTGCTTTGATACGCCATTATTCAGCCTCCATGAGATAGGACCATTTAACATTGTTTTTGCGGAGGGGAAAATGGTACATTTACCGGTTAACGGAGACGGAGAGCAGGGCACTGCGAGGACAACAGGCCTCTCATTCAAACAACTTGAGGCAATTTGTCATCGGATATGAGGTTTCGAATGAATCCCACAGCCGCTGGGTCTAATGCGTCACTCGTTAAGGCGAGAGCGCTAACTGATCCATCCAAGCGATTCAGTTGTGTCGAATCCGAGTGACACGGAACTGTACGTAGAGACTATCCATTTATGTGGCAAAACCATGACATCTTTTATACTCGGCAAGTGGGCAAGTGGGTGTGACCCTCTAGATCTATATGGATTTAATACACGACGATTTGAAAATATGCTTATTTCACTTCCGGATGGTTTGGAGGTTACTCATCAGTCTGATTGATCTTGCATACTTTGCTCTGAGTTCCTAGAAATATCCTTCTTTATTAGTTACTTATATAATGATCTTAGAATTAGTATAAACAAGCTGTGCCCTTCATGCAGGAGGCACAGCAAGCAAGGTGGTTTTGCCACAGACAAAGGTGGCCTTGCAGATCCTTTTGCATCCCCTTGTCCACATTTCTCCTGTCTAAAGTCCTTTGCTTGGGCCAACACTCTCGGCATCCTCTTGAGCATCTCTTCTGTCCTAAATCAGTGGCACACACGGAACAGCAGGGCACAATGCATGAGCACGTTGAAGCCTAGCCACCTCGAACAGTCTGCAGGAATTGACCAACTCCTCGGCTTTACCAAGTCATAACAGTAAAGCTGCATAAAGCAAAGCAACTTGATGGTCAAAAAGTTCTTGTAAACACATATCATGGCTTGCCTTCTGGACCAAAGACAACCCTTGTATGTGTTAGATTGTCTAATCCCACATAATATTCATATCTCTAATTAATGTCTTCCAAATAAGACACTATACACTCAGAGCTCTACAGAGTAGTATTGGCAATCTGATAACTTACTAGGGCTCTGAACTCAACTTGTATAGACACACATGTCTTCACTCAAGGAGTCAACCTAAAAGGTTACCCATGTGGACTAGCTGGTGTAGTGGTTATTTACTACTGGCCTATTATTTGGTCATGGCCGTATTGTTTTATATTTGGCCACTTTCCATTGTTCTATTCTCACTCACTCCTTTGTTCTCGGTCATGTTTCATTGTTCTATTCTTGCCCACATTCCTTATTCTATTTCTGATTATTGTGGACAATACCTCCACATGATTCTTCATACCTTATTGTTCTCCATTCCTTGTACCACTCTGTTCCACATGTTGCTTCTTAACCTATATAAGTAGCCAATGTATGTAATGGTTCTTTGTTCTGGAAATCAACTAGGTTTACGCCTTCTTGTCCTCCCTTCTCCTGTCTAAAGTCCTTTACCTGGGCCGACATTCTTGGCACTCTCCCGGGTATCTCTTCTGTCCCATCAGTGGCACGCATGGGAAGTAGGGTGCAACACATGAGCATGTTGAATCCAAGCCAGTACTCCCAGCCTGCAGGACTTGACCACCCCTCGGCATTCTCAGAGCCTGACAGAGGTAGAGGGTGTACAATACCAGTCCCACCTGGGCTATGATCTTGTAAGGGCCTAGGTATTTTTCACATAGTTTCTGGGATGGTCTTGTGGTCCGGATATTGTCCGATTTGAGGAAAATTTTGTCCATGATCTTGAGTTCCAGGGCCTGGGTATGGTGTTAGTCTGCAGAGGTGGTGTAAGCTTTCTGGGCTGAGGATATGTTTCGATGAAGTTCTTGGTGTAGTTCAATCCAGGTCTACAGCAAAGTAATATGCTCTCAAATAGGCCAGGTCTTGTCTGAGGTGGAAGGTGATGTCCAGGTGTTATCCCTTCTTGGCAAAGAAGGAGGAGATCTCAGTCATGGCATGTGGGGCATTGTGATAGGTACATTCTATGATTAGGTGGAGGCTTGCCCAGTTGTCCTGCTGGTAATTACAGTAGACCCAGAGGTATTTCTCTACTGTTTGGTTCATTCGCTCAGTGTGTCTATCACCCTCTGGATTATAAATGGAGGTGAAGTGTAGCTTCATATCCAGGGCCTTCTCTAGGGATCTAAAGAAGGCAGATATGAATTCTGTTTCACAGTCCATGGTGATGTGTGATGGGACCCCATGTTTGGAGAATACATGGAGTACAAATAACTTGGCTAGGATAGGGGCCATGATGGTGTCATGGGTAGGAATAAAGATGTATTGTTTGGTGAGGTGACCCACAATAACAAGGATGGAGGTGAAACTGGCCGATGGAGGTAGCTTGTTAATAAAATCCATCAAGATAGAGTTCCATAGGCATGTGGGGACTGGAAGTTGTTTTAAGAGGCCATACAGATAGTGCCTTTGTGCTTTAGCATGCATGAAAGTGGTATAGGATTTGATATAGGACTTAACATACTTTCAGAGTTTGGGCCAGATGTATTCTCTTCTAATGAGATCTAATGTTTCATTTTGTGCAAAGTGTCTGAAAATAGGATGGTCATGTTTGTTCTCTAGGATTTGCAGGAAAAGGTTGCCACTATCAGGGACGTAGATGCATTGGTCAAGGAAGAGGAGGCCATCTGGGGTGGTTGACCATCTTCTGTTAGGGTTGTCAAACCTTTCTGATGTTTCCAGGTCATTCCAGACAGCTATGCAGATATCATTGTGGGGTAGTTCTATGTCCATTATTGTGGCTGCCTGGAGTGTGGGGAGGTATAGTGATGTGGCCTGTAGGGATAAGACTAGTTTTTCCATGGTGAATACAAGTCAGAGGTTGATTGGGGCATAGTTGCTTCCCCCCTCCTTAGAGTAGACATCCTGTTGTCTAGTTAGTGCATCCAGTTTGGCCCCAAGGCATCTGGGGAAGAAGTGGATGGTCATGATGAACTGTGAGAGGTATTCCAACCATCAGACCTGCCAACAGTGAGGAGTTTGGTTGTTGAGAAGTATTCCAGGTTTTTATGATTTGTGACTACGTCTATGGGGTGGGGGAAGCCTTCCAGGTAGTGCTTCCAGGTCTTGAATGCTTCAAAGATCGCAAGTAGCTCCTTGTTGTGTACATTGTAGTTCAGTTCCAGAGGTGTGAATGTCTGGGAGTGGAATGAAATTTGATGTATATTGTTGTCCATGGGAGAAATTGTGGACAAGATGGCTGCAAGGGTGAGTCAGATGGGTCTGTCTCAACAATGAGTTGGGAACTGGGGATCCATTGGCTTATCACTGGTGCCATAGTGAAGGCCTTTTTGAGGGTTTCAAAGGATGCTCTGCAATTTTCAGTAAAATTCCATGGGGTGTCCTTCAGTGTCAAATGGGTTAGTGGAACTGTAATGTTGGAGTAGTTAAAGATGAAGTGCCTATAGAAGTTTGCAAATCCAAGGAAGGACTGGATGTCCTTACCTTGTGCATCTCAGGCCAGTCTTGGATTACTTAATGTTAGGGTGTGCTAGTAGGCAGCCGGAGAGTTACTTAGTCCAAAGGGCATGATGCACCATTTGAAGGATCAATATCGGGTATGGAAGGTGGTTTTCCATTCGTCACCCTCCCAGATGTAGACAAGGTGATAGACGTGTCATAGGTCTATCTTTGTGAAGATCCTAGCTTTGTGAGGACTGTCAAGTAGGTTGGAAATGTGAGGCAGTGGGTACCAATCCTTCTTTGTAATTTTGTTGAGTCTTCTGAAATTGACACATAGCTGGAGAGATCTATCTTTCTTTCAGGCAAAAAGGATGGCTGCTCTGCCTGGTGATCAGGATGGCCAGATGAAGCCCATGGATACATGCTCGTCTATGAATTCCTGCAATGATTTTAGTTCACTTTTGGATAGGGAGTAGATTGGGCTGAAGGAGGGTGATGTTCCCTTGTCAAGTTCTATTCTCAGGTCATAGGATCAATGTGGGGCCAGGGTG
>QLPG01002272.1:0-55075 GCA_003314385.1 Gomphus sp. MG54
GGGTATGTATGGAATATTGATGGTAGGATGGATGGGTGTCACAATCATACATTGTGCTTGTTGGAAATAGAGGCGCAAAAAGTGTATATGAGGTGACACGTCACGTCACTACAGGAAAATTTTCTGCAGCGTCTAACTACTTCCAGTGTTCAACGACGTCGGCCTCAACACCTCAACGAAATATTTCAACACACCCCCTGAGGCCGACACCCCCATAATAAAATCAATAAAGGAGAGTGTAGGATAGAATGGATAAAATAAATAAATAAGAGAACTTAGAATGAAAAATTGACCAACTCAGGATCGCTGGTTTTCAACCGGTGTTTCTTCTTTTTCTTCTTGGGTATAATGAGCAAGGGATTGCTGTTTGGTTGATGAAGTGGAATTGCGCTTGTACCTTCAGCAGCTGCAAATGCAAATAGATTGTCATCACCGTCAAGCATTGCAATGTGAGCTGAGTGGTTGAGAGTGCGCCGCTTGACCTCCTCTGGCATATTTGCAACACAGAATTGTGCAATATGACGAGGACGTCCACACCTATAACATACCCCCTCACGGTTCCTTGTATTCCCCCAATCGAAGTCATCGTCATTTTCATCGGCTTTTTCCTTGGATCCCAAAATGCCACACTTTCCTCTGGCAATCAACGCTGATTCTCCTTCCTCCTTCTTTATCGCCATTTCCACCCCCATCTCATTGGCCTCATACTGTTTGAGTGCCGAGGCAATCTCGTCAATCATTGGGGACGTTGTCCGCAGCATAAGCGCTGTGCAAACTGGAGCCCAAGATGGGTGCAACCCAATCAGGATTTTGTCGGTAATTTCGAGATCGTCTGGTTTGTGGCCAATAGCTTCTAATCTGCGAGCAACTGTGAGGACTCCTTCAATGAAGTTTGAGATTGAAACAGATGAATCATGGGTGATGGAATAGAATTGTTGGCGTAGGAGTATCCTATTTGTTGCATTGTCTTTTTGGTACTCAGCAACGAGTTTGCTCCAGGCTTCTTTGCCAGACTTTGTGGTGATAATTGGTGAACGGTAGTTGGGGTCAGTGAGAAACCATATGACGGCATAGACCTTTTGGTCGGTTTGATCCCAGGCCAAAGCCTTTTCACCTCCAGGCCTAATGCTATCAATATGACCTCCACAGCCAATCAGCATGAAGTAGGTCTCTATCTCCTTCTGCCACTCATGCCAGTTGGTACCGGTGAGCTTTGGGAGCTGAGGCATAATGGTACGATCCATGTTGTGAGCGAATGTTGACACGAAAGGTTTTCTCTAACACAAAAGATTGTTTGACACAAAAAAAGCAGATCATGAATAGACAGATCACAAAAGGACAGTTTCAGTGAGACTAGGTGCGACCGGGGCCCATAACCTGTTGGAAATAGAGGCGCAAAAAGTGTATATGAGGTGACACGTCACGTCACTACAGGAAAATTTTCTGCAGCGTCTAACTACTTCCAGTGTTCAACGACGTCGGCCTCAACACCTCAACGAAATATTTCAACATATAGTTAGTGCTTAGGTAAGGGGATCCTCACTCGGTTCTCTTTGGATCCCCTCTACCTAAGGTATGCGACAGTACTAGTAGTAGCTGGTAATAAGACTCACTTTGGATCCCCTCTATCTAAGGTCTGAGAAGCCTGTAGATAGGCTCTGGGTTCGAGTCCCATAGTCAGGCCTAGGAGGACGTCCAGGGCTAGGTGGTGTCCCGCTAGTTCCAGCCTCCGGCAGTCGCGAGCTCAGTTTTGAAGGAGAGTTGCCCTTACACTATGCAATGAAAGATCAGCAACTTTGCCTCTATTTATCCTCAGAACCTTGAATAATTTTTTTTCAACACCAATTAGCATTGTCCCTCAGAGCAATACACCTTGATGAATCTGTCAGGAATGCAATCTCACTTATGCAACTGAACAAATCCTAACTAACATTTGGCGCAATATTACACTTACCTTCATTTATCTCCAACAACCATGCTAGACTCCTTTCCCTTTCCCTTATACTAATCTGACTTCTGCTTCTTTTTGAACTCCCCTGACTATATACAACCTTACTACTTTAGAAGATGCTACATTCAACTCCTTGCTTGGTGTATCAAATGTACACACCAAGTCTGCATCTCCATCCTCACTGAGGAGTTTCATAGGCATCTGAAGACCTTTGTCATTTCTTACAGTTGTTATAGATGAACTCAACCTTGGCTCTATCTGAGCATTCATTTGTAGTCTTGTAGGACTTGACCATAAGGAGGGGATACTATTAGGATGTCACTGCTGAGTTCCCCATCCCTTATTAATAAGGTAGCGGACAAACAGTTTCCGTTAAGGTCATGTGATGTGACAGTCATGGTCACAAACACAAAAATTTTTGTCATTGAAACAATATTTTGTATTCTGCTACAGAGGATGGCGATTGTTTTTGGAAATAATAATTGAGATACATTATATATAACATCAGCCTTGTCTGACTTAGCTAAAATAGTATCTGGCATGATGCCAGATCCTTGTGCAGAATGGTGGATGTGACAGTTGAGTCACATGACCTTAGTGGAAATGGCCGGCTGCAACAATAATATCCTACCTCTACCTTACCTGTGGGAATGTCTTTCTATATATGGAATATTTCCTTATATAGGTGATTACATCAGCGCAAAAATTTTGTGACCAAAATTTTTTTGACAGTGTCAGACTGCTTAAAAAATGTGTTTATGAATTTTGAGAAGATGTTTGAAAGTTTGGATATACTACACTTGCAATAGTGATTTTTTTCAAAAATTAAAACCAACAATATGTACATATAGTTCCATGCCATTGATCTGTGGTCTCAGAATAATTTTTTTGTCGATGCTGCTAGATCCTTGTGCAAAATGGCAAGCATGACACTTGAGTCATGTGACCTTAGCGGAAACTGTTTGTCTGCTACCTTATTAGGATCTACTATGCTATCATCCCTGACTATTCAATCTAGCCATATTCAGCCTAACTAAGCCCAACTTGCCATTTTAGTCATATGCTCTACTATTCTTCAATTCAGTACACCTTGTGTATTGAGCCTATTCCATCTTGGCATCACATGCAACATTCAATTAGCTCCACCTACTATGTCCATCCCTCACATGCTCATACATCCAGTTTTAGTATTTCTATTGTCCACTTCTGTTAAGTAAATGATACTAAGCCTTGGTTCACTTGGTCATACCAGCCGAATGTTCTTACCATCTAATCCTACCTGCAAGTGACAAGTCATTCTTTACTAGTACATAGTCTCAGCTTAGTACTTTTGGTTTGTCCTCAATTCATTCCACTTCTGTTAGTGAACAGGGAATTCTCCCTGAGGCTTTCAGATGACTTCTGAACTGGATCAGCATACAAGATCCAAGTGTTAAATCCGCGTATCAGGTGCTTAGCTAGATACTTCCAAAAGGGTTTCTGGAGGTTCCGAGTAGTTTCCAAGAGGGGGTTTAAACTCTAGAGGTGGAGGGACTAGAGGTTGTGGGTTCACAGACAGAAACGGGAATGACGGAAAGATGGGAAGGGGGCTTGGGACTGTTCACAGTATTAGGTAGTTTGACTAGTTATTCGAGTGGTTTGAGGTCACAGAGACTTGGCTTCAACTTATGTGTTGCGCCCTCCTCAATCCTCTGTCCCTAATTTCAGAAAGTTGGAAAGTTAACCAGAACTGAATCAGAAATTATGACATAGAATTAAGTTGATATTCATACTGGCAAATGATCCAGTTGACTGGTGTCTTATATACATGTATCTAATCCTTGTACTAACTTTTGCCGAGTAAAGACAAGGGGAGGAGAGAGTACAAGGGGCTAATACAGAACAAAGAACAAGGGAGTGAGGTATGTGATGATCCTGTGCATCGTTGATCAAAAGAGCAGAACCTTGGTCTCGGAATCTTGGAGGTTCAGGATTGCAGAACTTCGGGTTGATATAAAGGAATTCACAGAAAGCAATTGTTCAGGCTTGGAACGGTTGGAAAGGTCCTGGAAATGGTGTAGGTGGTTGTGGGGATTAATGTGGGTTTATTGGAGGCATGGGCCATAACTGTATCCCCTCACTAGGACTGAGCCCTCGAGGTCCTAAGCTTAATGGAGGCGGTAATTAAGACAGACATGACTGTGGGAGCTTTCTGACCGTTTTCTGGGATGATTGTCCATCAATAAGTACTGATGGTCCAGTTGCCTATAAGAGGGGTGTCTTGTAGAACTGGGAGGAGTCTTTCCTCAATGGAGAACATGGATTCTCAAACCTCGGAAGACCTTGGAATTTTTTTCCCATTTCTTCCTTTCTGGGGCATCGTTGGTGGGGTCTGAGTGGTGTCTCGAAAATGATCTGCAATGCTTGTGGGGCATTGATGGTAATGTGGTGGCATTGCAGGCTTGTGCTAACACAATTCATGATTCCCTTGGTTTGTCAGGTTCTTGTGGTGATTTTTCCTTCATTTTTTTAATCCTTTCGTAGTGCAGGGGTGGTTCCCAGACCCATCATCATCCAGAAACCTCTCTTGTGATTGTCCCAGATGGGGCACTGTTCCTAGTGGTCTAGTGGT
This sequence comes from Gomphus sp. MG54, assembly GCA_003314385.1. Classification (NCBI taxonomy): domain Eukaryota; kingdom Fungi; phylum Basidiomycota; class Agaricomycetes; order Gomphales; family Gomphaceae; genus Gomphus; species Gomphus sp. MG54. Next base: position 4,563 of record QLPG01002272.1, read on the forward strand.
GGGGGCAGGTGGTCCAGATGCTTTCAATCAGATTTCCGTGTTTTTGGCCCATCTAGACACCTTTTCAGGGGGACTCAGATTATTACCAGGGTCTTCTCGTGGCACTTGACCACTATCTTTGGTATATTGTTGAGTTGATGGAACAGTGTTCAGGGGAGGTCAGACTGGCTTGAAATCTTGTTGATGCATTGTTGTCATTGGTCAATCGAGCAGAGGATGAGCCTAATGTTCAGTCCTTGGGTGGTGTTCGTTCCTCAGGGACTAGAGGAGTTTTGGGTGACCCTGTCATGTGATTTGGGCATGGAAGGTAGACACTTGGTGTGGAGGGTCTGTTGGGTGGGAGGACCAGGAAGGTAGGGGCTTAGAGAAGGAGCCTCCAGGGCCGATTCAAGTGGAAACCGTTTGTGTCCTGATCAGGTTGGTTCCAATCAGGGCCTGGGATATTCCATGTTTTCTGGAGTAAATAGATTTTGTTTGTATAATTTGGGTCGTGAGTTCCATGTGTGGTCCTAGATGGCATCGGGGTGGTTTGGGGGTGAAGTGTTTGGATTCCTAAACCAATGGGGGTTTTGCTTCCAGTTGCTTTCCCCTCCTCTAGGGTGGACGTCCCATTGTCTAACTGGTTTCTGTGGTTGGAGCCATGGCAGTTGTAGTGGTCATGGTGGTCATGGTGGTCATGGTGGTCATGGTGGTCCTGGTGGCCATAGTGGCCAGTTGCCAGATCATCACTTGGATGGCGGTGGCATCATTGGGATTCAGAGGATGTCCTGCAATTTCGAGTCTCAGTTTTGAACCATGTCAATAGTTCAGCAGTAGGTATTAACATGTTATCAAATAGGTTCTAGTCTAAGGGAGAATCTACACATGGTACTGTTTTGTCTAAGGGACGGTATAGGTTCCATGATGGCCAGGGTTCTTCCTGAGCAGAGCTTTTTGGAGGGTTGGATTGAGTGCTGAGTGAAAACTGCAGGCTCTATGTGTCAGGGGACGACCCTCTTTAAACTCCAATCCAACTCCGAGGTCCCATTTCAAACTCCAATCAGCTCCAAGGCCTGATACAGGTCTGAAGTCCTACTTCAAACTCTGACCAACTCCGAGGCTAAGGGGCCCAGAAACCACCGAGTGGAGACAGAAAAGGTCTTAACACATGATGACTAAAACTCGGAACAAATACCTCAGCCTCAGACTTAGTACCAGGAGATTGACTCTACAAACTCCGATGTATTAATTTGTAAGCTAGTGCACAGACCACCCATATAAAGGGTATAAAAGGGGCTCACCAGCAGCGGGATCCTTAGACTTTCCTCTTTGGATTCCCCCTGCTTAGGTGAGGACTCCACATGTATTTAGGTAGTAGATAATTAAATAACTTTGGATTCCCCCTGCTTAGCTCACCTCCGAGATATATCTCAGGGTTGTAAGAGGGTTGCCCTTACAGCAGGAAAGTCTCCCCAATAAGGACTGGGAGCCGTGCTACAACACAGTCATAGGTGGTTTCAGACTCAACCGAAGTGACTCAGAGAGTACCAACTCCTACACGTACCTGACACCAGAATCCCCCTCCTCTATAGTTATAGCCACAGGTATCCCCACTAGTCTCACCTTTGACATGAACGCCGAGGAATGATTGCAAAGGTTAGAGCAAGAGCTGGCAGAAAGCCAAACGGCAAATGCTGCAATAAACGAAGCCCTTAGGGCAATCATGGCTAAACTAAATGACCCAATGCACCAGGGGTTAAACTCCAAAAATCTAGAAGATGACCCAACTCCGAGTGCATGTTTTTTGGACACTCGGAGTACTGCAGCCTTACATGGAAACTCTAGAGTCAGGCCCACATCCCCATCTGACTTCGATGGAGACAGAGAGAAAGGGAGAGCCTTCCTCAACTCCTGCAACATCTACTTCGTAATCTGCGGAGATCAGTTTCCTTATAGCCAGTCTCAGATACATTGGGCTCTCTCCTACTTCAAGTCTGACAGAGTGGTCCGCTTTGCAAACAAAATACTCCGAAGTGAGAGGACGGGACATCCACACTACTCGGACTGGAGAGCCTTCGAGTCAGACTTCATACGAAACTTCTGTCCGAAGAATGAACAACTCTCCGCCCTCACACGACTAGAAGGGATGGGCTGGTACCAAGGCAAAGACTCTGTAGAAGAATACATTGACCGGTTCGCAGAGCTGGTGGATCTTGCAGAATACCATGATGACAAGATGATCGTAATCAAGTTCCGCCGAGGCCTCGAACCAGGAATACAGATGAAGGTTGCACTCCTGGGGGGTGGAACTCCAAGTATGACCCCGAAGGATGGTATGAAGCAGCACGAAGGGTTGCATGGGACCAAGAAGCCAATGAAGCATTCACAGAGGCACATCGAAGCCAACTTCGGACCTCCATCCGATCAAATGGCGTGCCTCCCAGATTAGTTCCTGGAGTTCCGAGGATGCCAGTATTATCCCCTCATTTCCCAGAAATACCCCAATGGACTCCCATGCCACCACCGAATGTGCCAAAAGAAGCTCCAACCCCGATGGAAGTAGACTGGACCCGAGCAAAAGGTTCCGTCCTAGGAGTTTGTCACTGATGCCGAAAAACTGGACACTATGCACGAGACTGCCCATTGTCCTTTGATATCCGAACCATGAGTATGGAAGAAAAGTTGGAGCTACTTCCAGAACTTCTAGACCTTGTAGGAATGTCAGAAGTGGCATTTATGGAAGAACCGAGAAACTCCGAGGAAGTGGAAGGGTGGAAAGAGAAAGAGGAAGAAGAGGGTTTTGGAGCTGGCAGTGGGTGAATCGTGTGCCCCCGCTGCCTGTACATAATAGGTTCTCGTGTCTGGAAGAAGAATGTGAGGTGACCATTGCACCTTCCCTTCCAGAAGAGCAGCCATCCAAAGACACACAAATATCAGAGGCTCCACCAAAACAATCTCAGATGCGGCTCTGAAAGTGGGAAAAACAACTTCCGAAGAGATATGTGGTGGCCACCACCCCAAGTCCAAAGTTGTTAGTGATCAAAGTGGAGATCCAAACAATGGACACAGCAGAAGTCAGGTCAGGACCTGCTCTTGTGGATTGTGGGGCCACTGGACAATTTATGGACCGAGGATATGTAGAGCGACACCATCTCACCACTCAGAAATTACAGAGACCCATTCTGGTCTACAATGTGGATGGATCCCTGAACGAAGCCAGAGCCATCAGGGAAGTCATCGATGTGATCCTCCGAGTAGATGGACATACGGAACGTACCACATTTGCGGTCACCAGCTTGGGAAAACAAGACCTTATCCTGGGTTTTACCTGGCTGGAAGAATATAACCCCGAGATTCACTGGCAAACCCAGACTGTTAAAATAAGCCGGTGCCTGACAAAATGTCTCACCTGCCAAACCAAAATACGAGACGAATGGAGGAAGGAATGAGTGTTGAAAAAGCAGATCTGAGAGTGTAGAATTGGCCCATTTCCGAAGCTCCTAGAAGAGGATGGTCCAGAGGAAGAAAGTGTGGAAGCAAGTGGGGGGAGTGAGGAAGAAAAAGATCCACTGGGTGAGCTGGGACCTGGGGACTGAGTAATGTGTGTGATGCTCCCGCCGGAAGAAGAACATGTCCGAGTTGCACAGACTACCTCCCAGAGGTTGGCAGAGGCTCATTACAAAAACGTCCGAGTAGAGGCGGAAATCCCCAAATATCTCCGAGATTTCGAAAGCGTCTTTGCCAAAGAATCCTTCGATGAGCTTCCAGATAGGAAGATCTGTGACCATGCCATTGAGCTCGAATTAGGGTCCAGTCCGGCCAACTGCAAGGTGTATCCCATGTCCCCATTAGAACAGAGTGAACTGGATGCCTTCATTCAAGAAAACCTTCGGACTGGACGAATCCGACCTTCCGAATCTCCGATGGCATCTCTGGTCTTCTTTATCAAAAAGAAAGAAGGATCTCTCCAGCTCATCCAAGACTACCGAAAATTGAACGCAATGACAGTAAAAAACCGGTACCCACTCCCTCTCATTCCAGATTTAGTGAATCAGCTCAGAGGAGCCAAATATTTCACAAAATTGGATGTCCGATGGGGGTACAACAATGTCTGAATAAAGGAAGGGGATGAGTGGAAGGCTGCCTTTTGAACGAACTAAGGACTGTTTGAGCCACTGGTGATGTTCTTCGGCCTCACGAACAGCCCAGTAACTTTTCAAACAATGATGAATGACATTTTTCAAGACCTTATCTTAGCAGGGCTTGTTTGTGTATACATTGATGATATCCTCATCTATTCTCGGACCTTGACCGAACACCAAAAGATCACACACCAGGTGTTGGAACGACTCCAAGAACAGAAGCTTTATCTCCGAAAGGAAAAGTGCGAGTTTGAAAAGACTCGGATTGAGTATCTAGGACTCATCATATCTGAAGGAAAGGTGGAGATGGATCCTGTCAAAGTCCGAGGGGTGACAGAATGGCCAACTCCAAAGAATCAGAAGGAAGTCCAGTCATTCCTCAGATTTGCAAATTTCTACCGACGCTTCATCAAGGACTTCTCCCTTCATGCTCGACCACTCTTCGATCTCACCAAGAAAGGGGAACCATGGAAGTGGGAGGAGAGAGAGAAGGCAGCGCTCTGAAGGATTAAAGAGCTCATTACCTCAGCGCCGATACTGACATTCCTGGATAACTCCCGAGTGTATAGAGTAGAGGTGGATGCTTCGGACTTTGCCATGGGGGCCACCATCTCACAACAATCCCCAGAGGATTGGTTGTGGCACCCGATCACCTTCTTTTCAAAAAGCCTAAGCCCAGTGGAAAGAAATCACAAAATCCATCACAAAGAGATGTTGGCCATCATCTGAGCTCTGGAAGAGTGGCGGCATTTTCTAGAAGGGACGCAACTCCAGTTTGAGGTCTGGACAGACCACAAAAATCTGGAATACTTCCGAACTTCAAAAAAGCTGCACCGGAGACAAGCCCGATGGTCCCTCTTCCTATCTTGATTTGACTTCACACTTCATCACCAACCGGGACGAACCATGGGCAAAGCAGATGCACTGTCCAGAAGGTCGGACCATGGATCTGGATCAGAGGACAATGAAAATATGGTTCTCCTCTGACCGGAGCTGTTCACGATCCGAGCTCTGGAAGGGATTACGGCAGTCAGAGAAGAAAGAGACATCCTCCTAGACATACAAACAAAGCTTCAGACCTCAGGCCCAGAAGATCCAGTAGCCAAGGCTATCATAGAACTCCGACGAGGACATGCCAAATCAGTACAATCTGCTGAATGGATGGAATGGGACGGCCTCCTCCAATTCTGAGGGAAGATCTATGTTCCAAATGATCTAGACCTTCGGAGATGCATCATTTCCCAGCACCATGACACGAGAATAGCTGGGCACATGGGAAGATGGAAAACACTGGAACTAATCTCCAGGAACTACTGGTGGCCCCAGATGTCACGATATGTGGGACAGTATGTGAAGACATGTGACTCATGTATATGGACCAAAATCCAGAGGCAGCCTCCGATGGGAGAATTAGAACCACTCCCCATTGTTATATCCATGATATAACCCCGACACCTCGGACATCCAACATAGAGCGCTATGAAGCATCATCACTCCAAACCAAGTCCGAAGCAGTCCGAACCCACCTGATCACCTCCGAGTCCGACCAACGATGATCACCTCGGACCTCGGACAACCTTCCTTTCTTGTCGAACAATAGTCTTATTGTAACACCAGTTGTAGATCTTCTTGTACTCTGTTTTCGTTCGTCTTATTGTTCTCTTGACTATTCCTAATTAGTTACAATAAGGATCGTATGTATAAATACCTCCAGACTTCTGTACTATACCTTAGTTCGAATATCGACTTGTATTCCCACTCACTCTTGAACTCCGAGAACTTATCTTCTCCGAACCTCCGAAATAAAGGACTGATGATTGAGGAGGGCGCAACATTAAAGTTGAAGCCAAGTCCTTACGACTCCGAACACACGACTCGGACCGACTTACATCAGCTCAGACCTGACGCAAACTCGGACGCTAACAGTATATTTGAACTCACACTCCTGATCATCTATGAGATGCGGCAAACGAATCAGAGCCGTTCAAAGACTTACAGAAGCTTTGGTATGCCGCGCATCCCTAACCCCAAACTTATCTACCGCAGAACCCGATGTCCATATGCCACCAAACCCTCCACCAGCCCCAGACCCACCATCTGAACACTCGTCAAACCCCCTCCTAGAGAACCCAATGCCACCCTTGGACAACGCTCCTGGTGAAGCCAACTTGGCAGAAGCCATCACCATGTTAGCCAAACATCTGTCTGGCTCAAAGAAATCATTAGCTCGGACCAAGATTTGAGACCCCGACCCCTTTGATGGCTCCGATGCTAAGAAACTACAACTGTTCCTGGTGCAGTGCACCTTAAACTTTCGAGACCGCCCTGACGCCTTTGACTCTGACAGTGCCAAAGTAACCTATATACTATCATATCTAACTGGCACTGCCTTAGACTACTTCGAACCTGGTCTCTCCTCCGAAGAAGACCCCTACTGGCTTTACGATTATCAGGAATTCGTCTCCAAACTCAAAGCCAACTTTGGCCCCCATGATCCAGAAGGAGAGGCCGAAGCGGACCTCGAAGCCCTCCGAATGCACGACAACCAATGCATCACAAAGTACGTGGTGGAATTCAACAGGCTCACCGTTCGCGTTCAGTGGGGAGACTCCGCACTCCGTCGTCAATACTACAATGGCCTACCCAATAGGATCAAAGACGAAATCGCCTGCATAGGAAAGCCCGACTCCCTACTACAACTACGACGACTATCTCAGTCGATCGACTCCCATTACTGGGAAAGGCGCTCCAAAATGTCTCAGGAAGCCTCCATGTCCAAAGCCCCTGAACGTCCATATGACAGAAACAGGGCACCAACAGCTCCGATCGCAAGTACGAGCACCAGACCTCCGAACCCCAGCCAGACCCCGAATAAGACAACCCCGGACATGAGCACAAAACTCGGCAAAGACGGCAAACTCATGCCTCAAGAACAACAATGCTGTTTCGAGCACAACCTCTGCCTGTTCTGTGGAAGAACCAGTCATGTAGCAAAGGAATGTCCCAAGTCAACCTCTGCCACCGCCAAAGGACGTGCAACCACTATTGAAAAAAGCACAACTGAGGCAATGATCTCCGAAGTAGAAGATACCTCGGAGTCAAAAAATCTCTAAGCAGCCCTTCGACTCCAGCATCAGTTAGGGGCTGCGCTGAACCCAATGATGCACCAATGGAGATGAGACTCAACGCATCCGCTCTTTCCAGTCTGAACTCTTTGACCATCCGTCTCCATCCTGAAACCACCTATATCGACACTCTAATAGACTCAGGATCAACTCATTGCTTCCTGGACTCCGACTATGCTGTAAAGCATCAACTCTGAACCTATGACATCACTCCAATTCCGCTATGACTCTTTGATGGCTCCTCCAACTCCGTAATTCGAAAAGCCATCGACCTCCGCATTCGCTTCCCAACAAGGGAGCAGCACACCATTATGTTATACGTAACTCCGTTGGATTCTAGTTGCTTGGCAGTCCTCGGACACAACTGGCTCACCTGCTACAATCCGTCGATTGACTGGGTATTGAGCAGTATATCGTTCGGCTCTCCGACCACAACTAATCTCCAGGTACCATCCGAGCCAGCAGCTATGACTCCATGCTCATCCGAAACTCCGTCCCCTCCGAAACCCCAGCTCATGGCACCAAAAGTTGCTTTAGTCAATGCAGTAGCTTTTGCCCAAATATCAAGAATGGAAGGAACACAAACCTTTCAGCTCTTTCTCTCAGACCGCCAAGACTCCGAAGAAGGTCCAATAGACCTGAGTAACGTCTCGAGCGAGTACCACGAGTTCAAAGACATTTTTAGCAAAACTCGGGCCAACACCTTAGCCCCTCACCAACCATACGACCTCAAGATCGAACTGGAGGAAGGCACATCTCCCCCATTCGGTCTGATCTATTCTCTCTCCGAAAGTGAACTGAAGTCCCTCCGAGAGTTTTTAGATGAGAACATATCCACAGGGTTTATATGACCCTCACACTCCCCTGGGGGTGCTCCAGTCCTCTTCGCCTGAAAGAAAGTGTTGGGTGCAAACTTGCATCTCACCCCTGAGAGACCAATCTCAATATATTGTATTTATATATCGATTTTGGGATCACTTTGTGCGCTTTTAAATTCTAAAATTTCCTCTCATTTATTTGTATTTTTACCCTCAATATTGAGGGAGCTATTCATTTTCTACTATGTATGCTACTTACGGGCACTTACCTACGCACGATGTGATGCACGTGGCCAGCTCCCTGGATTTGGAACCGGCAGCCTGGCTCAAACCTTCGATAGGGTCAAGGGCCGGTTGCAGGGTATATGCGGGTGAAACACAACCCGCGTAAAGCCTCCCTCCTCAGTTATTGACTATACTGAGGAGGTAAGTTGTATAATATATTGTACAAGCCTTTAAGGCTAATTTCCTTTTATTCTTTCTGTAAGATAAATTAAATAGGTATATTTTCCGAATATACACTCAGTTATTGACTATACTGAGGAGATAAATTAAATAGCTGCCTGAAGAATTCTTCAATCCTACTGTAATTTACTTATAATCCCATCAGAAAGATGGATCACTATGCTTATGCGTCGACTTTCGTGGACTAAACAAGATAATGGAGAAGGATTGCTACCCACTCCCCCGAATCTCCGATCTCCTGGACAGTCCCCAAAAGGCCCGAATATTCACCAAGATAGATCTCCAACATGCGTACCACCTGGGACACATCCGAGAGGGCGACGAATGGAAAACTGCCTTCCACACATGCTATGGATCTTTCAAATGGAGTGTGATGCCCTTCGGACTCACCAACTCCCCGGCCGCATTCCAGCGATTCAGGAATGACATCTTCTCCGACCTCCTAGATCTGTCCATATTAGTATACCTGGACGACATCTTGATCTACTCCGACAACCTAGAAGAACATAGGGTCCACGTCAAAGATGTCCTCTGATGCCTCCGAACGAACCACCTATATGCCCGGGCAGATAAATGCTTCTTCCACACCAACACTGTGGAGTACCTCGGATACATCCTCTCTCCAAAGGGCCTGACCATGGCCAATGACAAAGTCAAAGTCATCCAGGAATGGCCCAAACCCCAAAAAATCAAAGACATTCAGTCTTTCCTCGGATTTGCGAACTTCTACCGACACTTCATCTTCAACTACTCCAACATCACAGTGCCGCTAACTCATCTGACACAAAAAGATACTCCGTGGAATGTTACTGAGAATTGCAGAACATCCTTTGAGACACTCAAGAAGGCTTTCACTATGGCACCGATCCTACAACAGTGGATCCCCAGATCTCAACTCATTGTTGAGTCCGACACCTCAGACTACACCCTCGCAGCAATCCTGTCCACCATATCACCAACAGACAATGACATCCACCCAATAGCCTTCCACTCCCGAACCTTCACCCCTCTGGAATTGAACTATGACGTACACGACAAGGAACTACTGGCCATCTTTGAAGCCTTCAAGACCTGGAGACACTACCTAGAAGGTGCAGCAGATCTGATCGATGTCGTCACCGACCACAAAAATTTAGAATATTTTTCAACAACCAAGTTACTCACCCATCGGCAGGTCCGATGGTCTGAATATCTCTCCCAATTCAACATGGTAATCCACTTCCGACCTGGTCGCCTCGGCGCTAAACCCGACGCACTGACTAGACGATGGGACATCTACCCTAAAGAGGGAGGAAGCGACTACGCCAAGATTAATCCGCACAACCTCCGACCAGTCTTTACAATGGAACAACTGGTATCGTCACTCCGAGCCACCTCCCTGTAATGCAAGTGGCAATGATCATGGATGTAGAACAACTCCATAAAGACATCCGAACCTCACTCCGAGAAGACACCACACCCTCATCCCGAATGGACAACCTCACCGATCGATGGACCATCTCCGAGGACAGACTCCTCCTCCTCAATAAAAGAATTTATGTCCCCAATCATGGAAACCTCCGACTCCGAGTTCTACAAGACAAATACAACCATCCAATCTCTGGACACTTCGGCCAGAATTGGACATTAGAACTCATTCGAAGAGACTATGTCTGGCCCGAGCTCCGAGATTCCTTTAAGTCCTACATTAAATCTTGCACCACTTGCATGAGGTCTAAACCACAGAGACATCACCCTTATGGGCTACTCAAGCAATTACTGATCCCCGAACGACCTTGGAACTCCATCTCCATGGACTTGATAGAGATACTGCCCACTTCGGACGGCTACAACACTATCCTCGTCATCGTAGACCGCCTAACAAAGCAGTCCCTCTTCATCCCTACCATCGATACAATCACCGCCCCAACCCTTGCCAGACTCTTCGTCCTACATGTATTCTCAAAGCATGGAGTACCCTCACACGTTACCTTGGACCGAGGATCTGAGTTCGTCTCCTTGTTCTTCCGATCCCTCGGCAAAGCCTTGGACATGAAGCTTCACTTCACGTCAGGATATCACCCCGAAGGGGACAGACAAACTGAACGCATGAATCAAACCCTCAAATAGTATCTCCGAGTATATTGCAACTACCAGCAAAACGACTGGTCTGAACTATTACCTATTGTCAAATTCACATACAACAATGCCGCCAACGCAACAACGGGAATCTCCCCCTTCTATGCCAACAAGGGCTATCATCCAAACATCACTTTCCACCCCAAACGCGACCTTGCTTCCTCTCGGGCACACGACTTCGTAGTCGACTTGGACGACCTGCACCAACAACTCCGAAAGACTATATCCGAAGCTCAGACCCAATACTCAGCCTCTGCAGATCGTCGCCGAGCAGTTCCCCTGGACTTCAAGATTGGAGACAAAGTCTTTGTTAAGTCCGAGAACATCCAAACTACGAGACCTTCTAAGAAACTAGCAGAGAAATTTCTAGGTCCTTTCGAAATGATCACACAAGTAGGAACCATCTCATTCACCCTGCGACTCCCCAAAAGCATGAGAGCCATACACCCTGTCTTCCACGTCTCTATGCTTGAACCTTCAACTCCGAACGCATAGTCCCACCCCAACCCCCAGTCATCATCGATGGGGAACCCGAATACGAGATCTCCGAGATCCTTGACTCCAAGATCGATGGAAGAAGAACAAGATGCCCCCTGCAATACTTAGTCAAATGGTCCGGATACGAAGGCACCGTGGATGAAACATCCTGGCTGCCAGCCAACGAACTTGACCACGCCTCCGAAGTAGTCTCCAACTTCCACTGAGCCTACCCTGACAAACGAGGTCCCTCGGTGATGTCCTAGAGTCCCTTACCTCGGACCGATAGTTTACTTCTCCTGACTTAGATGTTTTCACTCGATCTCAAGATTCAATACATTTCAAAAAAAAAAAATACAACTCCTACTCCGAAGACCCAGGCGCATCATCCTGGTCCGACCCTTTGTCCCTCGGACCCCCCTCATCCTCCTTCTCCTTCTCCTTCTCCTTCTCCTTCTCCTTCTCCTTCTCCTTGTCACTCTCCTTCTCCTTGTCACTCTCCTTCCCCTTCTCCTTCCAGGTATCCCTCGGAGCGCTTCCCCACCTGTCATCTGTATTCTGAGACCAGTTAAACCACTGAGCCTGTTCAAGGACTCGGAGCTGGTTCATGTGCTCCAAGGCATCGGCAATCCTCTTATTTTCATCTCCGAGGTCCCAGACCTCCCGCCTCAACCCCCGTACCTCCGAGGCAACCGCTTCTTGAGAAGCCCTCGACTTGCCCACCAACTCCTTCACAAGAGCAACCCAAGGGACCTCCAACTCCTGAGGAAGTCCCTCAACTGTCGCCTCCACCTTCCTCTTCTTTGAGTTCGGAGCCGCACCATCCTCCAAAGAACCTCTACCCCTCTTCCCCTTGTCGCCCGCTCCCTCTTCCTTGTCCCCCTCCTTGCATCCCACCTTCCGATTGGCACATGCAAAACATGAAGACCCCTTCCCCAAAGAGGGCCATACACAGGGGTCTCCCCGATGGGAGCAGTGGTTGCAGACACGACCAGGCTCCATTCTCCAACCTTCGGACACGCCCTCGGACTGCTGGTGATACAAGTCCAGGCGCAGACTCATCAGAAATCTCTGACTTGACTCAAACAGTCCGAGACCCACCTCGGCACCACCCAACCTCGCTTCCCACATCATGTTGTTTTCGTGGGCTTTCTGAGCCTGAGTGATAAAGAGGGCCTCCCTTTTTTCTAGCGTATTGATCTGCTCCTTTATCTGCTCGGACAAGCCTGAGCCCCCCTCCTGCAAATCCGGAGATGGTCCCTGAGTTCCGACTCCCAAAGGACCCCCCTGTTCGGGTGAGTCCTCCGTTATCGTATACAGCTCCGGGATAGTCGTGGGGCTCTTAACAACCTTCTTCCGAGGTTTCCTTTTGGGGACCCCCTTCTTAACCTCCTGCTGAGTTCTTTCAACTTCCTTCTCCTTCCGAAGTTTGTCGGCCTCCTTGGCAGCCTCCTCTCGAACCAGACAGTCAGCCTCTTCCTTGGCCTTTCTCTCAGCCTCTGCAGCCTCCTCCTTGGCCATTTGTTTCGCCTCCTCCTCGGCCTTTCGCTTGGCTTCCTCCTCTGCCTCCCGCTTGGCCTCCTCCTCCGCCTTCCGCTTGGTCTCCTCCTCCGCCTTCCGTTTCTCCTCGGCCTTCCTTTTCTTCTCCGCTCAGACCTTTTCAAGCTTCTCCGAGGTCGCTCGCATCTGCTCCTCCAGAGTGGCTTCATCATCAGGGATGGGGGTGTTATGTGATGACATGGTTGAACTACTATAAAAAAGGGTTCCCCCTTTATACCTTTTTTTCGATGCCTAATCACGTAATCTTCCCACGGTAACTCCCATCATCATTAAGCACCACTGTTATATCCATGATATAACCCTGACACCTCAGACATCCGACATAGGGTGCTACGAAGCATCATCACTCCGAACCAAGTCCGAAGCAGTCTGAACCCACCTGATCACCTCCGAGTCCGACCAACGATGATCACCTCGGACCTCGGACAACCTTCCTTTCTTGTCGAACAATAGTCTTATTGTAACACCAGTTGTAGATCTTCTTATACTCCGTTTTCGTTTGTCTTATTGTTCTCTTGACTATTTCTAATTAGTTACAATAAGGATCGTATGTATAAATACCTCCAGACTTCTGTACTATACCTTAGTTCGAATATCGACTTGTATTCCCACTCACTCTTGAACTCCGAGAACTGATCTTCTCTGAACCTCCGAAATAAAGGACTGACGATTGAGGAGGGCACAACATTAAAATTGAAGCCAAGTCCTTACAACTCCGAATACACCACTCGGACCAACTTATGTCAGCTCGGACCTGACGTGAACTTGGACACTAACACCCATCCCCGAAGCTCGGTGGGATGTTATCAGCATAGACTTCATAGTAGAACTGCCAGATGCCCATGGACATGATGCAGTCATGAACATAGTCGACTCAGTGAGCAAAAGGGCACACTTCCTCCCCACAAACACTACTATCACAGCATTAGGAGCCGCACAACTCTATTTGACACATGTATGGAAATTACATGGACTTCCAAAACAAGTGGTCTCAGACCAAGGTCCTCAGTTCGTCTCAGAGTTCACCCACAAACTCTATCGACTCCTGGGCATCAAGCTTGCAGCAACAACAGCCTACCACCCACAAGGAGATGGACAGATGGAACGTGTCAACCAAGAGTTAGAGCAATACCTCCGAGTCTTTGTCAACAAACGACAGGACGACTGGGACGAGCTCTTACCAATGGCCGAATTCCAGTACAATAACCACATACACTCTGCCACACAACAAACTCCCTTCATGTTAGACACGGGACGACACCTGCGAATGGGCTTTGAACCACAACAGCCAAGGTCACAATTGGAGATGGTAAATGAGTTCAAAGAGCGAATGGAGCAGTTGCTAGAGGAAGCAAAGTCGGCACTGGCAAAAGCAAAGGACGATATGGCACGATATTACAACCAACACCGAACTCCAGCGCCAGAGTACCAAGCAGGAGACCAAGTGTACCTGGATGCCTCGGACATCCGAACAAAGCGACCCTCACAGAAACTGAGCCACTGATACTTAGGACCTTACACCATTCAACAAAAAGTAGGTAAACATGCCTATAGACTCTGACTCCCACAGTCCCTATCTCATCTCCACCCTGTCTTCAATGTAGTCAAGCTCCTTCCAGCCCCCGAAGACCCGATCCAAGGGCGGAAGTCTGAACCACCTCCACCACCGGAACTAATAGAAGGAGAAGAACATTATGAGGTAGAAAGAGTGTTGGATAGTCGCTTGATGCGAGGAGGGCTCTACTTCTTAGTCAAATAGCAGGGGTATGGATACGAGGAAAATACATGGGTGAAGGAAGAGGACATGAATGCACCCACTAAAATTCAAGAGTTCTACCTACAACACCCAGGAGCACCTCGGAGAATCCGAACAATGGCCTTCGAATCCCTATTATTGTTATGACCCGTACTCTCACTAAACCCATACCAGCCCCCACAACCACCCACACCTTTTCTGGGACTTTTCCAATTGCTCAAAGACTGAATAACCGATTTCCGGATGTCTGATATATATTCTGAGGTTCTGCTTTTCCGAACCTCCGAAGACTCCGAAGTCAAGGTTCCGATACTTTGATAACCAACGTGCAGGACCATCACGTACCTCACTCCCTTGTTTCTCTTTTATATTGACCCCTTGTACTCCCTTTCTCCTTGTTTTATGACTGGCAAAGATAGTACAAGGATAGTCACATGTATATAGTCTCCCAGTCGACTGGACTATTCGCCAGTACGAATATCGACTTAATTTGCATCGTAGTTTCCGATTAATTTCTGGTACACCCTCCAACTTTCCGAAATTAGGGACCGACGATCGAGGAGGGCACAACACATAAGTTAAAGCCAAGTCCCTACGACTTTGAACCACTTGTACCACCCTATACCGCGAACAGTACCAAGACCCCTGGCATTCCCGACTTCCGACTACTCTGATTCTGACCCAATCCCAATCCTCACCCCCCCCCTTCAGAATACGACCTCTTCCTCGGAACCCTCTCGGAACCCCCCGAAACCCCTTCGGAAGTCTCCAGCTCAGCACCGACATGCGGATTTAACAGTATATTCGTACTCACACTCCTGATCATTATCAAGCATGAGACCCATCACACGTTCACAAGCCATGCAGACAATCACTTCGGTACCAGTGGTTTGCATTGAACACCAACTATGCCTACGGACAAAAAACAAAACAATGCATCCAACCTTTTCAGGAATATGACCCCCATGACCAATCGTCGAAAAAGATTTCGACCCCTCTGCGGAAACACTCCGACCCTCCGAATCCGACCCTCCCAAACACCCATGACCATCTGTCGATAAGTTTCGACCGTGACCCTCTGAATCCGTCAGATTCTAGTTACCGGACACTACACGCTCACCTACCGCGATCCAACAATCAATAGGGTATTGAGTGCTACCTTGTTTAGCCTACGTCCGAACTGATTCTTGGCAATATGGAGCCAGCAGTCTTTACTCAGTGCTCAATACGACCCTCCAAAAACCCCACTCAGGAAGGACCCTGACCCTCGCGGAATTCCATACCATCCCTTAGACTAACGGTATTACGAAGATTCTCTCAGCTAGACCCTTTTCTTGTTAGAGTATTAATACGAGCTAAAACTAACCGACAATTTCAACTGAGACTCGAGCCTTGCAGGACATTCCTCGAATCCCGACGACACTACCTCCGTCCAAGCGACAATCCGAAAGAATGAACAACGACCCCGAGACCCCCATGAACATGTATTTGGCCCCTAATATGGGCAATATGATGGCCAACCCAGGCCAACCTGTGACCCCATCCAGTGGCAGCAGGGCTACCATGGACCCTTTGTCCAAAACTCAGAAAAGACAGAAAACTTACACTGCAGAATTTGACCCGTTTCTTAGAAACAACTATGACCCCCCGAGAATCTGGCATTGATTTCGACTCAGTGCTCAATCCGACCCTCTGTTATAGCCCATACCTTCAACAACCCACACTAACCCCCACAACCACCCCTCCTTATTCCGAGACCTTTCTGACCGAAAGGACGAAGGATTGTTTTCCATAGTCTCCGTCCCCGACAAGTCCGACCCGGAAACCACTTTCCGCTTCCGATCCCGTCACGACCGAGATACCATCTCCGAGTCTGTCTCCGACCGAGACTCAATACTTTGATAACCGATGCGCAGGACTATCGCGTACCTCACTCCCTTGTTCTCTCTTTTATATTGACCCCCTTGTACTTTCTTTTCCCTTGTTTTATGACTGGCAAAAGATAGTACAAAGACAGTCACATGTATATAGTCTCCCAGTCGACTAGACTGTTCGCCAGTACGAATATCATCTTAGTCCACCTAGTTTCCTACTCACTCCAGTGAACCCCTGTCTCTTCTCCGAAATTAGGGACAGACGATCGAGGAGGGCACAACACATAAGTTGAAGCACAAGTCCCTTTGACCTCAAACACCTCAGCGACCGGATTGAACTACTCCACGACCTACCCTGAATTCCCGGCACCTCTGTTTCCGTCCGTAGTCCGTCCGACTTCCGTCTCGGTCCTCGGCCCCGTTACGGACCTTCGCGCTAACCGGATAGCCCCTTCGGAAGTACTAGCTAAGCGCCAGACACGCAGACTTAACACCCTCCAAAAGTTTCCATTCAGGAAACCTTGACCAACATGGACCCCCAACCATTTCATAGATAATGACCTTACATGACACTCACGACTCCAGAACAAGACTACAGGCTGAGCCATGAATAAACATTTTCCACTCCTTATGCATCAAACCACGTAGGATCCCCCAAGATCCAGATCGGGTCCAGCAGGATTGGGCTCACCCAATAAACCCTCCTTTCCTCCACTTTCCGATCCTCCTCCACCATCCTGTGGATCTCTGCCAGTTTCAGGGTTTCCTCAGCCTTCCGGACCCACCCAGCTTTCTGGACCCCCCCCCAGCCTTCCGGACCCCCTCAGCCTCCCGGACCCCCTCAGCCTCCCGGACCCCCTCAGCCTCCCAGACCCTCTCAGCTTTATAGACCCCCTCAGCTTTCCAAACCTCCTCAGCTTTCCAGACCTCCTCCATCTCCTTCTCCACTCCCTCCTTCAACCAATGCGCTCTATGTAACTGTAAGTCAACATGGGGAAAGCAGGAAGGCCTCCATAGAGGTGGAGCCCCCCCCTTTTATAAGGCAGATTATGAGCGCTTAAAAAATGCCCAATGCGTTCCAAAATGCCTAAGAAAATTCCCACACTCAGGGGAAGACCCTTTCCGAATTCCAAATCCGAATCCGAATCCGAAGCTCTATTTCAAACTCCGCTCCGATTCCGAGATTGGAAACAAGGATCCGAGGACTGGAAAGGAATACCTCAACCTTCACACCCAAGCAACATCCACAAGTTCTATCATTCACTGAACTCCCATAGTATCCATCATCCACACCATCATCTGAACTACCAACCACACCATCTCCACAGTGTCCATGATATCCGAGATATCCATGACCTCCCGTGTGACCGACAGATAAATGGACAATACTCTGAAGGTCAGGAATCTAGGACCTACCAGGTGGGAGACCGGAATGAGTTTAGCACGATAATTAGAACCCGGAATACACGCCCAAGCTTCGGACATAGTACCAGGAGGTTGGACCTACAGATTCCGATGCATAGGTTTATTTTTCCATTTGGATTCCTCCTGTCTAGCCCTCTCCATGAGACAACTCTGGAGGAGTCCAGAGGGTTTCCCTTACAACTGGAAATAAAGCTTAGGACCTCGAGGGCTCGGTCCTAAGGGAGGGATACTGTTATGGCCCATACTCTCACTAAACCCATACCAGCCCCCACAACCACCCACACCTTTTCCGGGACTTTTCCAATCGCTCAAAGACTGAATAACTGATTTCCAGATGTCTGATATATATTCCGAGGTTCTGCGTTTCCGAACCTCCAAAGTCAAGGTTCCGATACTTTGATAACCGACGCACAGGACCATCGTGTACCTCACTCCCTTGTTTCTCTTTTATATTGACCCCTTGTACTCCCTTTCTCCTTGTTTTATGACCAGCAAAGATAGTACAAGGATAGCCACATGTATATAGTCTCCCAGTCGACTGGACTATTCACCAGTACGAATATCAACTTAATTTGCATCGTAGTTTCTGATTAATTTCCGGTACACCCTCCAACTTTCCGAAATTAGGGACCAACAATCAAGGAGGGCGCAACACATAAGTTGAAGCCAAGTCCCTACGACTTTGAACCACTTGTACCACCCTATACCACGAACAGTACCAAGACCCCCGGCATTCCCGACTTCTGACTACTCCAATTCCAACCCAATCCTGATCCTCACCCCCCCCCCCTTCGGAATATGACCTCTTCCTTGGAACCCTCTCGGAACCCCTGTTAAGTCGGCGTGTCAGGCGCTTAGCTAGTACTTCCGGAGGGACTTATATGGATTGGCATGGTGTCCGTGACGGGGCCAAAGACCAAAGGTGGAGTCGGATGGACTATGAATGGAGCGGAAGCGCCGGGAACTTAGGGTAGGTCGCGGATTAGTTCGATCTGGTCACTGAGGTGTTCGAGGTCGAAGGGACTTGGCTTCAACTTATGTGTTGCGCCCTCCTCGATTGTCTGTCCCTAATTTTGGAGAG
The DNA here is from genome assembly GCA_003314385.1 of Gomphus sp. MG54. NCBI lineage: Eukaryota > Fungi > Basidiomycota > Agaricomycetes > Gomphales > Gomphaceae > Gomphus > Gomphus sp. MG54. Next base: position 23,383 of record QLPG01002272.1, read on the forward strand.
GGGATGGGAGTTTACCGGAAATGAATCGGAAACTAGGTGGGTGGACTAAGTCGATATTCATACTAGCAAACAGTCCAGTCGACTGGCAGACTATATACATGTGACTATCCTTGTACTATCATTGCCGGTCATAAAACAAGAAGAAAGGGAGTACAAGGGGTCAATAGTAAGGAAGAACAAGGGAGTAAGGTACGCGATAAACTGGCGCATCGGTTATCAAGATGTGGAACCTTGGTCACGGGAATCGGGGTCGGACTAGCGGGGGTTTGGTTGGACGTTATGGGAGCAGGAACCACGGAGGGTGATCATCCGTCCTTTGGTGGTCGGGGAGGTTTCGGAAACAGGGGTGGGTGATTGTAGGGGTTGGTATGGGTTTGTTGGGGGCATGGGGCATAGCAACCCCCCGAAACCCCTTCGGAAGTCTCCAGCTCAGCGCCGACATGCGGATTTAACAATTATTCCATGCCACGAGGACGCAACACTCTAGAAGGGGGGGTGATGTCAGGGGACAACCCTCTTTAAACTCCAATTCAACTCCGAGGTCCCATTTCAAACTCTGATCAGCTCTGAGGCCAACTGCAAACTCACCTTCTATCGAAGTGTACAACTCGGGGTGTACAGGGCACATTACACCCTATCGCAATGAAATTCAAAACTTCATTGAAATTCCTCCTAAGTCATTCCAGGCTGCAAATAGACAGAGCTTTAATGCAGTGGGGCCTGATACAGGTCCAAAGTCCTACTTCGAACTCCGACCAACTCCGAGGCTAAGAGGCCCAGAAACCACCAAGTGGAGACAGAAAAGGTCTTAACACATGATGACTAGAACTCGGAACAAATACCTGAGCCTCGGACTTAGTACCAGGAGATTGGCTCTACAAACGCCGATGTATTGATTTGTAAGCTAGTGCACAGACCACCCATATAAAGGGTATAAAGGGGGCTCACCAGCAGCGGGATCCTTAGACTTTCCTCTTTGGATTCCCCCTGCTTAGGTGAGGACTCCACATGTATTTAGGTAGTAGATAATTAAATAGCTTTGGATTCCCCCTGCTTAGCTCGCCTCCGAGATATACCTCGGGGCTGTAAGAGGGTTGCCCTTAAACTGACCCAGGACCTACTGTCCTACCACAAGTCATACCTTCACTCTCAGTGGAGATTCAATTGCCTGGGAAATGCAAAAATAACACACATTTTCTCTCTCCTTAACTGAAGTGGAATATATGGCCTTCACTGAAAGGCATGCTGAGTGAACTGTGTCCCTACTCAAATAACACTCAAATAACTAAGCTTCAAAAACCACATGCTGATGGAAGTCTACAGTGACTTGCTCACTGCATGCACCATCACCATGAACAGTGTTTACCACAAATGTACCCAAACACATTGCTATCTGCTATCATTACATCCAGATATCATAAATGATGGTACTATCAACATTGAAGCAGTCCACACAAAAGAAACTGTCACGGACCTCCTGATGAAGATGACCAACACTGGTTCCTCTCTGAGAAACTTAGTCTTGTTAGTAGGTCAATCAGGGGGGAGCATTGTGAAAGCAAGGATGCTTGACCAATCTCCAAACAAATCATATGGTCACCTGGGTCTAATAACAGCCACCACAGCTTTTTTCTATATTTTTCCATTCTCTGTTGTCTTCCATGTTTTATTTGTATACAAAAATAGATGACAGACTATAAGTAGAGTATGCTTGTACAGTGATGATTGTTTAGACTAGCTTCTGAACTCTCACCTCAGGACGCCAATAATACAAGCATCAAATGGTGGACTGCAGACTTGACTTGAGGCGGCGGCCAATCCAAGTCACATGGGTGTGTTTGGTTGGAAAAATGGAGGGAGGGCTAGGATACTGAACAAGCTACAGATAATGTGTCTGTCATCAGAATGTGGCTCGAATAGTACTTTCCCAACGACCGTTTTTCGATGCTAGGTTCGTGGTACATAAGAACGTAATATACAATTGCAGGGTCATCATCCAATAGGAAGATTTTTCTCACCCGCCAAAAAATGTGGCTTGCTGATGACGGTAATCATTCCGATGGAAGAGCCAGCTCAGAGACATAACTGCGCAGGTGCTGCTTCCTTCCATTTCGTGATCCTCAACCACTCCTTGACAAGGGTTTCCATCCCATCATTCCATTTGAATTTGACCTCATAAGAATTTCGGACTTGCATCGGTGTCCAGATTTGCGAAGAACCGCTCACACAGCCACTTTCATACTATCATCGTAATTGGAGCACTTAAACCACAACAATTAGTCACGATGATTTGAGTTTAGATGACGTCGAGATATTTACCAACTTAAGCGGAAGCTTCCCCATATTGACGGGGTTGATCTCATCAGTAAATCTACGCTTAAAATAAGATTTGCGGTCCCTGTATACATATTACAAATAATACCTGACTCATTCAAACTAGTTGAGAGTTGTATATGTATCTGTACGCGAACCAACAGGATTCCGATGATGACCAGCTTTATTATGATTGTTGCTCTATGATTGCAGTCATTGCTCACATTACGGCCCCAAAATAATCAACTTTTCCATAAAAGATGTCGAAGTCGTTAGCGCCAATACCGACACCGAGAATATTAGGGCTATTGACGATGATCGAGAATGGAGAGTTGCCATCAGTCATGCAGCATAGATGTCAGCGCTCTCACTGCCGCTTATGTGAATCTGAGGGAGGCATTGCAGTCGTGAAGTTCCCTGCGTATCCAAGTCGGTGACTGGGACATCCATCATGCCTTTTAGCGAGTGAGCAGACATCTTTGAAGCCAAGCGGACCCTTGATGGATTGAACTTGTCTCGTGTGGTCAACTCTTTTTTATTCTTCCTGTAGCCTGGTTTCTGCAGGTATGAATGTTGTGTACTCTGCCAATATCAGGTATGCAGCATGGAGATGTCTAATTGCAATTAGAAAGCAGAATAGGACTTAGAGGTTCAGAAGAGAGTTGCCTCGTCGCTTATTAACATCGGGGGAAAGACATGGTAGTTCCAGGCAAGGGAGTCAGAATGCAGGTGGTTTTGTAACTAACTGAGTCAGCGAAATTGAGGTGTATTGCCAAGATGGTTGTATTGCGCTAAGCAATATGCATCATTGGCAAAAAAAAAGATTCGAGACCAGGTGGTGTAATGCAATTGTCAGCCATAGGATGGTCGTGTAGGAACGGAACTGTTTAGAAGCACTTACAAGCAAACAAAACTGAGAGCAACGCATGGAAATTCCTCATAACCCTCAGGAATGCTCTTGGTCCTTGCGGGTGTACAGTGGGCCCATTACGGGGAATACAGGGTGGAAAAGAGCGGCGACTTCGACAATCACTGAGATGAGACTTCGGCAATAATCAGCGAATCTTGCAACATATTTTAGTGGACCTTAAATTTTTTTGGACATGACTGTATTACTTAGTGGGCATCAGCGTTTATAAGAAGAACCACATTTCCCACCGCTTTTGATAGGTCTGCATACAATTTAAAGTAAGAAACGTTTACCACCTGTTTTGGAATAGGTCTGCATACCTGTCAGTCACGGCGCATGACCATCGTTGTAATGACAATGGTCACTGGAGCATGGGGTCTACAAGGGTCAGATGCATTGTGTGCATGCATACCGAGCGAGACTTTACTTGTTCCTGAAGCCCCTCACCTCTATTTCAGGTTTGACATGGTGATCGCAAGCTGCGTGCTGACATTGCTGTTCGCAAACGTCTTGAAAATAATTTCGTGGGAAAAGGTAAGATGGAAATAACTAGAGCTAGGAGTTTATTAAACTGTACTTTACTCATCGTTGCACTTGAAGTAAATGGTGCAGCCGAGCCACCGACAGCAAAGGCACGCGAGTCCCGCGTTATGCATCTGTTCTGCGGAGCTCTGATCAATCCACCATGCAGCATTCACCCTCCTCCCATCCCTAAATTTACATCTCATTCCGGTTTGGAATGTGAAAATATGAAATTCTGCTTCGACATGTACCGTCCACATGTCCCACTGAGCCTCTTCTTCCAACTCTTAACTGTACCTTACAGCAGCTTCTAGAAACACCATCCTCATGAAAAAGGGGGTCTATATTGCACCCTCCCTTCCTCCGAACAATAATAGCGAGCTAGAGACTGCAATGCCTCCAGCTTTGCTTCGGCATCTTGCATTCGTCAAGTCGGCCACGCGCAGAGGTATGTTCCTAACCCCCTTCAAGGAATTCTTCCTAATAACGTTGTATTTCACGGTGGGGAGAGAATATGCCAACCATACCTGAATGTGAGTGGAATCCCTTGTGCCGAATATGGTCTTATTTCACTTTCTCAAACGGTACGCGCGATTCAGCTTTGACGCTCTAGGCCAATCGTGCCAACTTTGCTCTCTAGCTTGCCTCCTGACGAAATTTGAACCCCATTATTCCTTAAGTTGCTCTTGACCCAGTGGATCCTCACGCCCGATGGGGTAGAATCGTCTCGGGCCCTATATTCAGGAGCAGACCCTTTTCTCGCGACTCTCGGTCGTGCTAGCGTCGTATGAAGCCATCATCCATTCGGCTTTGCGGTGCATACCGATGGATGATCTGCCAATGGCGGTGCAATCGTGGTCGAAGTTCGAATTACGACATGCTAAAGAATGGCTCTGGGGATTGGGTGCATGCTAACATCTTATGAAGCGATCATACATTCGGCATGATCTGCCATTGGCGTTGCAGTCGTGGCCGGACCTTGACTCACGATATGCTAACGAATCTTGAAAGGCTCTGAAAATTAATCTCGCGTGGAAGATCAACACATAATCCCGAAGTTAATCCATCTGGGGAAGTTTGGTGGTTTCTTGGTTGAGACCTTCGGTTGCACAGCTCACCGGGTTGAGGATTTTAAAAACAAAAAATAACCATCCCTATCAATCAATCGAGTGCCACTGTTCACTGGTTTCTTCACCGACGCCTTCGGAGATATAGATCACCCACCGTGTAGTCGGAGACTGTGTCTGACGGTTGGGTTCTTTCTCACAGTGATTTGACATGAAAATTCATGGCCTGAATAATCTTTCATCGTTCTGTGGAGGCATGGATTCTACGATATTAGAGAGTATTAATTACCTATAATTATTAACATACTGAATTATTTTTTAGGGACGCAATTCAGTTTCCTAATAATTATTGAGTAACTAATACTCTCTAATATTGATTCCTTTGGATCTAATAATATTGTGGCCTTCCTTCGGCCGCAAAATGGGTTTAATTGCCGAGCGTCTCCATACTTCCGGAACCGGTTCTCGCCTTGATTGGCTTAGCACCTAAACTGCGGCCAAGAATTCTCATCGATAAATGTAGGACCGGCAAGAAACAGCGTATATGTTCTATGGGAGCATGTATACTTTCACAGATACTTTTGCATATTACCTCGACAACCTTCCTTCCACGGTGACCGCGCATGGTCGGAGTGCGCGTCAATTGGGTCCGCGCCCGCTCGGGGCCGACTGACAACCCGGCTTGCACTGCAGTGCAGAGACACCACAACAGGGAGGAGAAAGAAGAAAATTACAGACGGCTCGGTAGTCCTGACAATTTGATATTGCACGCGATATGCGCAGACTTACCCCTGTGGCCCAATGGAGAAATACGAGGGGCATATGATTCTCAAATATTTTGGTTCCGTATAATTCATGTATTAGAATCAATAAGCCCATAAGCCCTAGTAAAACGAATCTGATTGAAGATTGGCTTAAAGGCTTAAAGTGGCATAACCGCGAAGATTACATAAGTCTGATCATATGGCCAAGAGCTCCCATCAGTCCAAGCCATGGGTTTTTTTTCTTGGAGCCATATGTATATGCCTAAGCAAGGAACTGGTCTGGACTCTAAGTCCATGACTTGGGTCTGTAATACCGCATCTCTGAAGGTATTTTCTGTAATGGTGGGATCACCCAGAAGACTAACTTGAAGTCTATAATTGGACTAATCCCAGAAGTACATCTCAAATTTGACAATTTTTGACCTCAGGCTCATATCCTATGAATCTATTCTCAGACATCATGTGATTTATGTTCTCGCAGCTTGTTTCGAGTCCGTGCTGTTGATGGGCCCCGTGCCTAGCGCTCTACTCCGGTGAATCGTAGCACTTGATTCCCACCCTACTATGTACCGTTCGGTGGCTTAGCAAAGTGAGTTCAGATCCCTGAATACCATGTTTCTTAACCAGTGTCAGATTTCTCCTTCACCAATTCCCATCGCATCTGTTTTTTTTTTCACTTGGCAGTAGTTATGAAATTTGCGCTGCTAATAAGTTTTTACGTTGATACAGTGGCTATAAATAATTTTATTCTACGCTTTCTTTCAACTAATATCACCTTTGCGATAGACTGCCATCTGTTTTCCCATGGCCCCAACATTTTTTACGTTGAACTCCATATCCTCGGATGATAGGACGGAACAAGTAAAATCACTTCTTTCCCACTCTCCATATGTCGAGTTTTTTTTTTAGATCTTCATCCCGGTTGGTTTTAGCCGTTCATCGCATCACAGGGATATGCAAATCCTCACCACATATCCATTGACGAGAAACCTATTCACTTGGCGGTTAACATGGTAGCCGTAGCCTGGCTGGACTAGACATGAACCTCAACATTCCTTGTGATTTCTATCGGTTGGGCGAGTCGGATCTCGATATCTATTCGAGGAACCCGCTGGCCACAATCCAGAGTATATAAACACACTCTAGTCTTCGAGTTTGAACCAAGTGCTCAGATGCAATTCCTTGTTGTTCTACCAGTTGTTCTCGCCAGTGTCTGTATCCTCTGCCTGGTGCAATGGAGAAAGTCATTCAAACGTGTATCTTATCCCCCTGGTCCACCCCCTCATCCTTTGATCGGCAACTGGCTCCAAATGCCAATAGGCAAGCTCGCTCTTACCATTTACTTTGAGAAGCACTGACTCACTACGTTGTGACATAGTAAATCCCTGGCTCACGTACGCAAAATGGCAAAAACAATATGGTCAGCTTTTCGTCAGTTGTTTTGCTTCACATCTGACCGTCTTCTTCTTTATTCGACTCGGTAGGGGATGTCATCTCTGTAGGAGCTTTCGGTAAACGCGTTGTCGTCGTGAATTCCGCCAAGGCTGCATCCGAAATATTCGAAAAGAAAGGTGCAATATACTCTGAACGGCCCCACAATGTCATGATCCAGGATCTGTGCGTGTATCCCAAATAGTATAAGCAAATTATTGTCTGACTTTGGAGTTGTGGAAGCATGGAGGTCTCCAACATCTTTTTTGTGAAAAACTCGGAAAGGCTTCGTCTGTGGCGCAAAATGATAAGTGCTTCCATGAACCCTTCGATGGTGATGGACTACGCACCCATACAAGAACAAGAAACCTATAACTTATTGGCTCGACTGCTAGTCAGTCCTGGCAAGTATTACCAGCATGTTCGACGGTGAGATAATTCCTACTACTGCCCCTGTAACAGCTGATATTTATGGTGGATGTAGGGCCGCTGGCGCTATTATTCTTCAGATCACTTATGGTATTAATTGTCTTTGATGTCACGCGCAATCCAGTGTTGTTAAAAAATGGGTAGGGTATACCGTCAAAAACGACAACGACACCTACCTTTCAACGGCACACAACGCAGTTATGCACTTACGGGGTGCACTTCACGCGAACTCATTCTTGGTCAATTTGATTCCTGCATGTTAGCCAATTTTAAATTGTGGATTGAAGTGCAGGCTTATTCATAGTTTTTCTCTGCTTAGTGAAGCACATACCTTCCTGGATGCCATTCACCGGTTTCCATAGTTTTGCTCGAGAGGGTGGTCAAGCGAACAGGTACCTTCGTGAGGCACCTTTCAACATGGTGCGGTCACAAGTGGTTGGTATTCCCCCTGGGTTTGCATAGTCCACAGTATGCTCACATTCCATGGTTTTATTCAGCTCAAAGGGGTTGCGCCCTTCTCCTATACGTCAAACCTATTGGAAGCTATCGACCCGTCCTCTTCCTCTGCAAAGAGAGCTGCTGATGAAGAAAATATCAAAAGTAAACGCTCTAATTTAATGTAAATTTAATATATTGTCTAAATGTACATCCCAGTGACCGCAGGTGCTCTCTTTACCGGTAAGTGTAGAGTCTAAATCTGGCTCCACATACTATCTCCTAATATATCACTTGACAGCTGGGACCCAAACGGTCCGTATTATGCATCTAGAGTCTTATCACCCCTAATGCTTGCGTGATATAGACGGTATCTTCCGTCATTACATTTATACTCGGTGAGACCCTACAAGCCGATTGCGTACCTATACTCATATCTGTCCCAGTCATGGTCTTGCATCCTGAAGTGCTCAGGAAAGCCCAAGCGGAAGTCGATGCTGTAGTGGGTGGTTCTAGGCTGCCAACGATTTCCGATAAAAGTTCGATGCCCTACCTTGAGTGTGTGATGCTAGAGGTCATGCGTTGGCAGCCTGTCAATCCTCTAGGTGAAACACCACTTCAAACTATCCTATTTGTCCCAGACTAATTTTCATATCAGGTTTACCGCATGCTGTGGGCGAGGACGATGTATATGAAGGCTACTTTATTCCCAAAGGTTCTGTTGTTCTTAGTAATATTTGGTATGTTCAAGACGAATGGCGGTCACGGAGTCGCCGGTACTAGTAACGCTGTTATTCCCGGGCAGGGCTATGATGCACGACGAGGAACTATATGTGGACCCTATGAGGTTCTGGCCGGAACGATTTGACGGTCGCTTCCCGGATATTAAAGATCCCCGACTTTTTGTATTTGGGTTTGGACGACGGTGCGCGAAGATCCTAAGTTTAACTGGCTGTATACACTGTACCTGACACGTGGTTTTCTCCAGTGGGTGCCCCGGTCGTCATCTCGCACTTAACTCAGTGTTCATTACGATGGCCTGTTTGCTCGCGACCTACAACTTCAGCAAAGCCCGTGATTGTTACGGCAAGGAAATAGAGCCAGTTCATGACTACAGTCCTGGGTTAATACCATGTGTTGCAACTTTCATCAACTGCACAACTAACAAGCTGAATCCTAGGTCTCCTGTGCCGTTCGAGTGTCGAATCACCCCTCGGAGTCAGGAAGCAATTGCCTTGATTAGAGCTGCAACAGAGACGTGAGGAAGGTGTTGCTGGATAGATCAAAGTTAAAACTTGCATGCAAAGTCGTCCCGGTGTCTTCCGATTTTTATAATAGACTCGGCAATTAATAGTGTACCTCGACCCCCTCTGTCTAGAAATAGCAATCACATCTTAGAGACCAGGTATTATCTTTGTCACATTTCAAAGAATGTTTAAGTTTTGGCAAGAAGGTGTATCTAAAAATCCCAATGATAGGCAAGTATGGAGGAGCAACAGTGACTCTGACGGAACCATTTTGACAATATGATTGCATTTTGGTCTCCTGATGGGCAAGATAATCAAATTTGAAGACCAGTTTGGAAAGTGTGACAAGACTCTAAACGTATATACTCAGATATAAGAAATCAAAATTGAAATTCTATCAGCGGTGACTTCTTCCGTGTAGCTTCTTCCGTGTAGCTTCTTCCGGGCTTCTCGGAAACTGAATTGATATGCAAGTCACTTGGCCTAATCTCTGGATGGCTCATGAGAAATCGTACTACATTTACATTTTTCCGAACCTGACGTTCGTCAGACAGGATAAACTAGTGTGGACATGGATAACGCTGTGTCCATAACTTGGAAGCTGCTGTTCATCACGGTGGGTACTGGAGGTAAGGTTGGGTGGCTAGCTTCGCTGATCCTGGTACTACCCGACCGTGTACGGATCACTTGGGTGAAGGATTCTAATTCACCGCAACAGTTTCTGAGAAATTTATATGTTGCAGCCAGCTGCACTGCGACTCGGCGAGGCAGGCCCGTTTCTGAATGGGACATCTAATCGGCGAGGCGGATCCTTTTCTGGCTGTGGCGGATATCAGGAGACGACCCTGACTCATTTCGATTGAACAAACTCCTGAACTTGATTACAAGAAATTATTCTTATTGGTTTGAAACGCCAAGGCGAGAATTGGGAAGGCAATGTGGGCTATCAAACGGACAAAATAACGATTTTCTACTAGCCAGCGGAGTTCGCCAAACTCTGATCAAAATACAACACCGTGTCTCGAACGCCGCAACCTTACCACCAGACTGTCCTTTGTCATCTTCATCGTCTCTTTTCATCCCTTCCATCCCCCTCATCCGTCTTCCTTTATTATATATATCCCTCCCCAATTTTTTTCGTGGAAAATTTCATTTCCTTCGGATAGGATATTGCTGCTTAGTAGTTGCTGATGGCAACACGCGTAGACAGTTATCAAGGTGTCAACAAGAGCCGCAGAAAGGCCTGTGGCGAATGCAGAAGGTTGAAGCTTCGATGTGAAAAGGCAGGTTAATAGCTTGTCCCCTTGTCTAAAAGGCGAGGCTGACTATATGAGCTCTCGTGATAGGTCTTTCCTTGTCAGCTCATCTCTCACTTTTATGGATGCCTTAAACTAATGATTATGTTTCCTACATAGGCGAGAGTTGCCAGAAACGCGGGTAAGAGGGGTCGTGATACTCGCTTGTACTTTCTTAACGTTCGTATAGGTGCGCTGCGATATGTCCCGAAGGCTCTTTCATGAAGGGTACACGGTATGTTCAACCTCTCACCACCATGTACTGATTAACCGTTTCATTGTGGTAGATCACTGAAGACTAGTGCTTTAAAACTTCACGAAAAAATGGCTCAGATGTCTGCCAGAATTCACGACTTAGAGGATGCGCTTTCGGTTATCCAGGCTTCCATTTCAGCAGAGCCCCACCCATTACTTTTAAGTGCAGAGGAAGAACGGACGCCGAGCCCGGTATCTGTCGCCCCAGACATTAAAACCAACGCTCCACCTACTGAAATCCCAGATGAGCTCACTGAGGCTATGGGGTCACTTGCAATCCGTCCGTTCGGTGAGTCACAATTCCATGGAGAGACTGCGTCGTCGGAAGTGAGTGTGTTCCGATATTTCCTTATTATTCTGTTGAATCGCTTCGGTATAGCTCCTATTGCAGGTGAATGATATTTTGATTTGCGATCGTTCAAAAATCATGAACTTTCTCAGGTCAACGCTTTTCAGCACGAACAGCAGTCGGGTCATGATTTAAGGCTGCCGCCAGATTTGTTCCTGCAGAGCGTTTTGTTTCCATTTCCGCCGTCCAACCCGGTTGAACAGGTTAATGGCGATCGATTCATCCCATTTTTACCCGACTATGCGCAGGCTCTCCGCATTTGCGATACCTATTACAACAACTTTTCTTGGTGGTAACTTTGTTTTCTAACGTATCCCAACGCCAGGTCGCTCACTCTGCAACTATAATAGTTGTTTGCCTCTTGCGAGAGAAGATTTAAATACCCTCATGGGTGAAGTGTACCTCGATGATAAGCTCCCAGTATCCTTGCGGCAAGTAAATCTTCATCGACTATCCTTACTTTTGATGGTGTTCGCTTTGGGAGCCTTGTTTGACACCGACAAACCACTTTGTCCTCCCGAAGCTGAAGAGTATCATTCGTTAGCTCGCGCAGCACTGTCTGGAGAGGAAATTTTCAACAACACAACACTTGATTGTGTACAATCAATGGTAATGTTCATTTTTCAATGCTTTGCCTCGCGAATGATTCACAGCATTCTCAGTCAATGATGGTGTGGTACATGAGAATGTATTACTCTTCCATTCATCTCGCCGGTTGATTGGATTTATTGATCTTTCTCAAGGTCTCCGGGTAGAAGAAGTACTGGTTACATATGGGCCTTTACTGGATTGCTGTCTAAGCTTGTGCAGGCTGTGCGTCGTCTCATATTCCCGACCATCGAGGTTTTTTCTTACATGACATGCATAGATTGGACTCCGTCAGTGTTGCTTATATATTTAACACTGTACAACTCACGCTTAGAAAGATCGCGAATCTACCAAGCTACAAAACACAGCTGAGTTAAATCGACGACGCGGTACATTTTGGGAGTTTATCAGGTAAGTACTTTGTGCAAATATCCCGGATATTCTCTCAAGTCCGGTTACAGTGGGGATGTTTGGCAGGTTTGTCATTCTCTCCAAGATATATCGCTTTCTGATAGTTATTATGGCAGAGTTTTGAGTATGGACGGCCGAGCAGTATGGTTTTCGCTCAGATTGATTGTAAAAAACCACGGGAAACTGGAGGAACTTCAGGAGGCCTTTGTAAGTTTTTCTTTCTTTCCTTTTTTTCGTCCGTCTGCAAGCCTGTGTTGAAACTAATATATTGCCAACAGTTTATAAGTACGTTGTATTCACTGTTCAAGGTGTCAGGAGCATCAAGTTACCTTTGTTTGTATAGGTGGAAGTATTCTTTTACAAATCTTATTAGCGAGGTATTGGCACAAACTACCGGTGCAACCACGACGAACTATGGTGGTATGCTTGAATATGATCAAAAGCTTCGACACTTTCCCGTTCCTTCAGAATTAGTATTCCCCGAGCCAGGGTCGCCTGACAACCTGCCAGAGGTGCCAATTACTCTCATTTTGCAACGATATATAGTAAGGATGTGGCGGAATGCAAGTACGTGTTTAACTTTTTATTTTTATTTGGCACCAATCATCATAGCCGTTTGTTAGCGTTAATGTACATTCACAGACGGTTCCTCGTTCAGGCTATTCGAAACTACCCCAAAAGTATTCTTCAGTCGCCCTTCACCCCATCTGTGGTTGTTTGCTTCCACACAGCCTGTTATCAGATTGCGGATCTAGGGGATTTATTCAACATTCACCCCCGTCTCGTATCACGTTTGCATCCATACTGGAGCCATTCGTTTTCTGCATCGGTAAGGCCTTGAGATTATCATGTGTCTTGCTAACCCTTACTGACGCTTTGAAGTAGTTGCTTCTAGGCGCTCTTGTCGCTCGCAGCCCTTGTAACTCGTTCTCGGACCGGGCTATGTATCACTTGGACCAAGCGTGCGAGTTATTCCGTGCTACTGAAGGTCGGTCAATGCAGCCACCTAACGCACTGGTAAGCCAAATAGACGTTGTTTCGGTGTTTTCGCTCCAATGTCGTCCTATCTCCAGCAAATGATGACCAACTGGCAACGCAAAGCCCGTATCGCACTGGCTCAGCGCAAGAGCTTTCCAGACGATCGTCCCACTGGTCGAACGGTTCATATGAATTTAGGCGGTGCTCGGTTATACATGGAGACTCCAAATACAAATAAGAAGGATTCCCCTTCGTCGGTGTCACATGCTCAAAGCCCAGATGACAGATCCTCGTATTTCCCTCAAGCGAACATTTTACCCACGACAAACCACCCGGGACTGACCCCAACTTCTCCCACAGACGTCTATACGCCTTCATCGCAACGGTCTGTTCAATCACACCCAAGCTACGCTTTACAGTGGCTGGAACAGCAAGCATTCTATTCCCCTGTGCCAGAATCTGACGGAAGGGAAGCATCTGCCACGCCTTCGTCTTCGGGTACTGGCCAACTAGACTTATCGACGAATTTGGACCAATCTAATTGGTCACATGGTTTCCTCCGAACGATGTAATATATTAGCGCTTTTTGTAGTTACCCTTTCATATGGACGGTCCCAGGTCGTGGCGAGCATGCACAAAACTGTATTAATTAGTAATTGTTTTGGATCTAATATCATATTGAAGTATCAAACAGGAAAGCACTCTCCAGTTTGTAGGTTGTACTTATCTGGATGACATCACTGTTGAAACTCCGGCACGAGTGTTTACAGCGTTAACGATGAGGGTTTCTATTCCCAACATCCCCTCTGCACTTCTAAATGCTTCAAGGGCTCCTGAAATATCCCTGGATTTCGCGATTGATCGAGTCACGACATTCCTTTCCCTGGGCAATGCTGTCGTTCTGACCGGAGCGGGCGTGAGCATAGACTCTGGCATCCGGGCGTACAGAGGTAAGGATGGAAGATATATGAATCCTAATTACAAGTGAGCCCCTGAGATTTTTCGAAATCCTCCTGCTTAATGTTCTGATAGGCCGATTTTCGTGAGGTGATTTATCGTCATGACCAGTTGCAACGCGCTAAGTTATAGCGGTAGTTTCATGAATTAGTCGAGAACAATCCAAGAGGACACCATTTTAGGCGGGTGAAAATGAAACTTTGTCGCTGTCGTGCGGGATTTGATTGAGACTATGTTGAATGAAGACAGAGGTATTGGTCGCGTTCCTACATGGGTTATCCCCCAGTTTTAAGGGCTCAGCCAAATCCAACACACTACGCAATTTCAGCACTGTTACATACCTCACACTTGAGAAGCATTATTACGCAAAATGTGGATGGGTTGCATCTCAAAGCGAGTTCTTTGGACGTAGAAGACGATGATCCCAGAATCCTGCAGTTGCATGGTAGTTTACATGTAAGAAAAACACGGTGTTTCTCCCCACGGATGATCTCACATTTTTCGATCCTATCTTCAGCAAGTTCATTGCCGAAGACATCACTTGGAATCGCGGTTGCTGTTCCAGACCAGAGTAGCTGCCGCAAACCCGCGATGGAAAGCACTGACTGATCAAGTGGAAACTACTGGAATGCAACTGCGCACCAACCCGGATGGTGATGTACGCGCGTTTTATGGATTTTTTACTTCTCTTTCTCTCACCGCTGACCGGGAGAGCTAGGTTGAAATGCCGGGGGTCCGATTTGATGATTTTGTAATACCACCCTGTGAGGCCTGTTTGAAGGAAGGGATAGCAGATGACGTCGTGAGGCTTCTTCCCCCCCATTACAAATGCGGTATTTCATTGTATCATAGATGAAACCGTCAGTTATTTTCTTCGGGGAATCGATACCAACCAACATTCGAGACCAATCGTAAGCATTCCGTCCTCTCACTGCCGCGATGGGCCTGTGTCTCATTATCATTGTCAAGGTTTACTCATATTGAAAATTGTGATCGTCTGCTCGTAGTGGGCACAACCCTGGCAACCTACTCTGCTTTCCGGCACGCCTCTGATTTTGCTGTACTTGCAAAAGATTGATTATACAATGGATAGGTTGGTCAAGCATGCGGTTGATGCGAACAAGCCTGTCCTCTTGTTAAATGTTGGACCAACGCGTGCTGATGGGCTTGCTGGGGTCGAGAAAATCGAGTTTCACAGCGGGGAGGTTTTGCGGGGCGCAGCAAGGACACTCACGTCAGTCGGAGTGTCTGTATCTCCTAATGTAATCTTATTCCTAGATTCAGGGCGGATAGCTCGGATTCGGTGGTTCAACGGATGTTATCGAGTGGTGTTGTCACCCCACCGCCAGAAAGCGAAGACTATACATTACCTAAATCTTCAGCTTAAAATTTGATACAGAAGACATAATACTTAGACAAGATAGATGAAAAAAAAAACCCCCTTTCCGTCTTATACGTCCACGTGACGGAATGGTGTGGACGCGTTGTGGATCCAAAGCAGCCATAAACTTGAGTTCAAACCCTTACCTTAGAATGATTTATAGTCACCCTAATACCTACATTTCTCTCCCTGAATCGCACATTCTTTCCCCTCGCTTTTATACTAGATCTCCGTTTATACCGAGTCGCGATTCTCTTTATCTTCAA
This sequence comes from Gomphus sp. MG54, assembly GCA_003314385.1. Classification (NCBI taxonomy): domain Eukaryota; kingdom Fungi; phylum Basidiomycota; class Agaricomycetes; order Gomphales; family Gomphaceae; genus Gomphus; species Gomphus sp. MG54. The sequence goes on from QLPG01002272.1 coordinate 38,981, forward strand.
CTTCCCTACACCAACAGCGTCTCGATGACATTGCCCGTTACTGCTTCAGCCAACTCGTTCCTTCTCAGCCGAGATCAATCAACAGTATACAAAGGATATCACAAAAACACGAATGCTATGGTGAGCCTGCGATGGTGCATAGAGGCCCTGAAATTTACTTTACCGGTCGTCTCAAAGAGCCTTCGTGCCCTCGACTGGACCGTGGGACGTCTCGAACTTTCCATCAAACAACTGTTCGTTTCACTCCATTTGTGGAGATGCGGCACACTCTCTGCTGCGCAGGTGTCAGATGTCTTTGTGCGCCTCACCACTGACTTCAATGCCACAATCACTACGCTTGCAAGTTATGAGGTCTTTGTGTCGTAAGTTGGTCTTTCTTCATATTACGTCGTGCTTTTTTGTTGATAAAGATGTTTTGTGTTTACAGGGAATGCAACTCTTTTGAAGAGCGTCTTCGTGAGGTGCTAGAGCCATGTCTGAATGAACCCCCTCTGCTTGCGAACTTTCAAAAGTGTATGTCTGGTCTTGAAGGTATCCTGGACGACGTGCTCCCAACTGTGGTGTCGAAGTATTCGGGAGTGAAGCAGATGTTAATGTGAGCCACGGCGTTAGGATCGTTGCGCGTGATCAGACTGTATTTTTATATCAAGATACATCACTACTTGTTTAATCGATTTCCCGACATATGAACATGCAGAGACAATAGAAAGAGTGTATCCTGATAGCTTTAGTTCAAATTGAGGGTGAGTTGTATGTAAAGGCACGTGTGATTTATCAGTGGATAGGCTTGGTAAAAACGGCATCAGTTTTCCTCACCTCTAAATGGCGAGTCAGCAAGTTACCTCTTTTCGGTATTTGGGACAAAGAATATAAGATATCGAGATTGAGTAACATGTGGGAAAAGTGCATTGCGATAGGACTCGGTGAAAACGATCATGTTTTGGTCTAGGCTCGCTCAGTCGACTAGTGGCTTTTTGCTAGATGATAGCAAAGGGGATACAATATGAAATAGAGGTCAAGGAACACGTGGGGAAAGGTGCCATTGGCTATGAGTTTTGTACCGCGAGGTATATGCGTTGCCTGGGAGTTTTCCGACAGACGGGTCAGAAGAGGACAGGTGTCAAGAATAGATTTGGGAACAATTTGCTCAGGCTGCTATTTTCCTCTTTCCGATAAGTGCGACAGAAGCCAGGAAATTGAATTGAGAACACTGTTATAATCGGAGGAAGATTGGATAGTGTGAATGTTATTTTAAAGGTGCCAGGCTCAGACTCGATTGGGTATTGCAAATTGCATTGTTTATCTAGAGCATTCGTGATACGGTTAATGGGTAGGCCTACCTGTTGACGATTTGTTTGAGGGTTAGTCCCATACCAAGTGCGAAAAAAAAGGGCATGATTATAGGGGACAGAAACCAAGTCGAAGAAAAAGTTGGTGGCAAGACCAGAAAAACCGCTCTGATTTCATTCCTGGAGGGTCTGAGAAGGCAAACATCACCAGAAAAAGGAAATGGGGCATACTGCACAGCCTGTGACCATGAGATCCACGACCATCTGGGTTGCTCTCAGGCTCACCTGGTGGCTCCAAATGTCAAGCTATATCGGTCAGTATGTCAAAACCGACATATGCTTCCGTACTAAAGTACAGAGGTGACTCCCGATGAGGGAACTCGAGTCGTTACCAGTTCCAATGGAACGATGGGACACCGTCAGCGTAGACTTTATTGTGGAGTTGCCGGAAGCCCATGGGAGATGCAACAATGAATGTTGTAGACTTACTGAGCAAGCGGGCTCATTTCATTTCAATACTGCTGACGGCTCTAGGGGCGGCCCAATTGAACACCGTCTCCCGAGACGGTGTCTCGGACCGAAGACTGTCACGTAATCCCAACGAACCTGGATCTCACGGGCGAGGCAAGGGTTAGTAACTACCCTGATTAATTCCTATCTGGGATGCACCAATAAAAACGTCATTTGGAGTAGCCGGAATTGCGAACTCAAAGCTTAAGTGACATTTGAGCGATGCAAGACCGTAGTTAAGACGCCAACCCACGAATTTGAAAGATGGTCATGGCAGGTGATGCTGTATGCAATGATTGATTTGTACGTACGGTAAGTCCTCGGCACCTCCAAGTTCTCCTTTTCCAGAGCAGTGCCGAGCACACGCCACCGCCGAAAGTCGGGAAATGACGAGAATAACTACAGTCACCGTCACTATGAGCCAAGGCTGAATAGAGCGCTCCATGACTCGTTATAAGCTCGCTAGAGTTGCCTTGACTGTGGACTCTGTGCTTGTTGTCATTGATGTCCGCCCTAGGTCTGCGGGCGTCACTCGATGGCCTCACGCTCTCACGCACCCCAATAGGGGATTCCGAGATAGAGAATGTTGAAGAAGAGAAACAAGCACCGGGGAACTCAAATAAGGATGATTTACCTATCTACGTATGTTTCTCGTCTATATCAGAAGAGAATCACGTTGATAGTGTTCTTTTGTAGGTTGATTTCGGTGAAAATGACCCTCGGAATCCTATGAATGCCTCGCGTGCTCGCAAGTGGACCGTTACCTTTGTGGCATGCGGCTTTACTGGATTGAGTGGTTGGTTTATGTAAAGATGTCATGGCATTGCAGTTTAACTTACTGGAGGAAACACTAAGCGGCAGCGGGTTCTACAATTGCATTGGGCTTCCCCTCCATGCTCAAGGATCTAAATTGCACCACAGAGCAGGCTGCGATGGCTCTTAGGTATGTTAGTGCTATATAATGACCGCATACAAGCCACATAATATTCGCAGCACGTACTGCCTCGGCTTCGGAGTTGTTCCTTTGTTTACTGCTGCGTTTAGTGAAGAGTTTGGCAGACGACCACTTTTTATTATATCGAGTATAATATTTGCACTAATGCACCTTATGATGGCATTGTGAGTGAAAGTTCGTTTTCTCTTTTGAGTTAAACCAATTATTAGAGCCAAAAATGTCTCGACTGTAATTATTGCTCGTTTCATCTCCGGTGCAGCTGGCTCGACTGGCGCTACTATGGCGTGTATCTTGTCCTTGTTTCCGGCTTTCCGTCGAATTAATTAGCTTCGCACTCGCTGTTTAGGTTGGTGGTGTAGTCGCAGACATCTGGGCACCTGCCGAGTTGGTTCATTCACTTGAAAATATATATGTTTATCAATTCTAACATGTGTCGCGGTGCAGGCGGGGATTGCCCATGTCTATATTTGCTTTGTCTGCCATAGGATCGACTGGTTTAGGCCCTGTTTTGGCTGGTTGGGTCGAGCAGAATCCACGGCTACAGTGGCGCTGGATTCAATGGCTTCATCTGATGTGAGTTCGACCATGCATATACCCCCGCTGCGAACGCCTGATGTTGTGATTGGCCAGAGTTTCTGGGACATACGTGTTGGTCATGTGGGCGGCGCTGGTAGAAACCCGAGGTTTGCACGAGTTATCATTGTTCGGGTTTTTTCTTGCTCTGACTTGTGGTCGGCGAAGTGGGGATATTACTGACCCGAGAGGCACGAAAACTACGTAAACGGACGGGAGACAATCGATATCGTGCTAGGGTTGAAGATGAAGTTTCGAGCCTTAAGCAACTCATTATAATATCAATTACCCGCCCAATTTGTACGTCCCCATGGTCGCTGTGGGTCTAAGTTGGTATTGATTTAGCGCAGACCTTCTGCTTACGGAGCCTGTAGTGGCCAGTTTTAGTGTGAGGCTATCTGCTTCTTATACACCATTTAAACTTGAATTGGCCTCTTATAGCTCTGGGTCGGCTTCGCGTCAGTGAACCGTCTCCATCCAGTCATAGCAGGCTTTAAACGAAAAAAATTACAGGTGGGGAATATTATACAGCCAAATAGAGTAAGTTACTCCTTTCATAAAAATTTTTCAGAGAAAATCTCACGTCTTTTGCCCAGATCCATCCCCCTCATATTCAAGTCATTGTATCACTTTTCAGACGGGGAAATCGGCCTGGCTTTCTTGCCCATGTGGTAAGCGCGATGGTTCAGTCTAACAGTCTAGCTGAATGTTGTATGTTGTGTAGTATTAGTGCTTTAATCGGTTTCCTTTTGAACTTATATCAAGAAAAACTCTATGTGTATGTTTGATTCTCCATTTTGTTCGTCATACTGTACTCAGAGTTATATCAAGACGCAACGTTGCAAGGAAAGGCCCGGAAGCGCGGTTGTATGCAGCACTAGTGGCGTCCATTTTATTTCCCATAGGTGAACATAGATCAGCTTTACATGTCGTGTTCCGCTAATCAGTGATACTTAGGTTGCTTTATATACGCATGGACCGCATTGCCCAGCATCAAAACTTGGGTTGGCCCCGTGTTTGGGATCCTCGTGTACATCACCGCATTGTTCACAATTTATCTCGCTGTCTTTTCCTATCTGGCAGACACGTACAGCATATATGCATCTTCTGCCCTGGCTGGACAGAGCTTGTCCAGTAAGTTTTTATTGTTAGTCTCACAATCTGTTACTTTCCTGATTGGTTATATCTCGTTTAGGGAATCTCATGGCCACGGCTTTCCCTTTATTCACTGATCAGGTCGGTGGTGGATTAATTTTAAGTAGGGTTAATGCAACTTCACTAAGATCTTCGTAGATGTATAACCGACTGACGTTTCGTTGGGCTTCAACATTGTTCGGGATATTTGCGGCCGTGTTAGCCATTGTTCCGTTTATCCTATTCGTGTATGGTCCTCAAATCAGAGCGAGGTCACGGTTTGCACAGAAATTAGCTCACAACGAAGATGCGGAGGCGGACAAGGCATGAGCTATGGAAGTCTTCGGGAGCGATTAACCTGGTCATGGGGTCTATAGAATCCCTTTTTTTTGCGTTTTAGAATTAGCTACACATATTTGCTTTACGGATCTCTTCTCCTCTAGTCTGAGTCATCCAGACGTTGTATAGTATCAATCATAGCTCCTGCATTCAGCGGGCACGAACAACCTATTGTGGTACAATCCTCTTCACTAAAGAAGCTGCCATCAACAAGGGCTACTCGGAGTACCCGTTGAAATCCTTCTACCCCCTTGATAAGTTCATCTTTGATAAAGTAGGAAGTAATCACACTTTATGATCCGATTTGATCCATCAGACGGGATGACCCATGCAGGGAAGACTGTTCCGAGTTATTCAATGTGAGTCAATAATCAAAAAACAATCAATGCAGATTTCTGAATTGATAAAATCATAACATTCAGTCCGCAATGATGGGATCAATGTTGATTGATGATCAGCTTGTGTTGAATTCGACTATTTACTAAACTGAATGAATAGTACCAATTTGGAAGGTTTAATTGACCGGCGCTAAAAACTGAGAGACCGGGTTTGTATCTGTTTGTGTCCGGCGTATCGGCGTTTGTATGCAGTGAGTCCCTCTTATACCTTGTACTACTACTCCATTCTTGCCATTTTGAAGGCTTACTGCATGAATGCAGTAGACTCATAACTAGCTTGTCTATGTTATGAGACAAAAGTAACTTATGCACACCCATACATACATAGGCTACTTAAGAGTCTATTCTGTTCACGAGGAGGGAAATAAGGGAGGTTCATTTTTATTTATTTTCGAATATGATTTTCGGTTGCGGTTGTTTATCGGACTGCGTTGTGGTTTTGAATAAATGGGATGGCAATCCACTCGGTTTTGATTTGTGAGATGTGACTACTACCCTCAGGGATGTCAGCGGCCGGAGCACAGCGAGATGTGGTAGTGAATAAAACGTAGTATTTGCAAAGGGGAGATGTAACATAAGCAGCATGGGTTTCCTTACGTAGTTGTTCTGCTTTATTCGAGACAGACGTCCTATATCGGCTGCACGTGAGTGGCGAGAAGGTAAACTGAGAAAGCACGAGGTACGCGTATGCAGCCATGAGGTGTTTTATGATTTCAAAACTTCAGTGGACTTTCCTCAATTATCAGCCTCTTCTTGAGGTGCGAGGTGTGTAACTCACAAGAAGTGCGAAGATTGTTCATTCCCTTGGATTTTCAAGGGCTGTCGAGGACGCACCGGATCTGGCAGAGGTGCGGGGTTCTACCAGCCATTGAACCCTAGCTCCGGACAAACCTATTTCGGGGTGGTGGGTTGTTAAGGAGAAAAGAAAACTCTTTCCGGGGCCCCTGCCAGCATCTCCAAGTTAGTTTGGTTTCCCGCTGGAAACCTATTTTAAAGTTTGGAACGAAATAAATGAGTCGGGATGCGCCGAGCACCCGGCACGCATACGGCAAAATTTGACTCGACCTTGACGTTTTATACGATCTCAACTCGGGCGGGGTAGCTAACTCATTATTCTTAGGCTACTGTGCGCTTCAACACGCTTGGTTGGCGTTATCTACTGCCGATCGGGTCATCGAACTACCATGACTGATTCAGCTACCATTGAGCTGGCCCAGGTGATGGTCTGTTAATTTCATCGAGAAATACCTAGCTAACATTTCGAACTTTCCAGACGGCTAAGAGAGACTATTTGAAGTCTCTAGAACGAAAATACCAAGAACGTTGGACGTCCGAGAAGCTCTTTGAGACCGATGCACCTCGCGAGGAGCATGCGACCGCAGAAGAGCTACAAAAAAAATATCCGAAATGGTTCGGAAACTTTCCATACCCATATATGAATGGATCTCTACATCTGGGGCACGGGTTCACTATTTCCAAGGTGGAGTTTGCGGCGGGATATGAGCGGATGCTGGGCAAGCGAGTGCTTTTCCCGCATGGGTTTCACTGTACGGGCATGCCCATCAAAGTATGTCCCATTCGCTCCTTGCGCAGAAACGGCCATTTCATAGTGGGTGTGTATGTAGGCTTCCTCAGACAAGATCATTCGGGAGATTGAGCTGTTTGGAGAGGACTTCTCTGGGTTTCAACCTTTGGCGTCAGAAGAGAACGAAACACAACCTGCCGCCAAAGCCTCCGGGGCAGTGGACAAAGCCAAAAAAGGCAAAGTCTCTGCGAAGGCGACTGGACACACGTACCAATTCCAGATCATGGAATCCATTGGTGTTCCACGCTCTGAAATCAAAAAATTCGCTGACCCAGCTTACTGGTTGGAGTATTTCCCTCCCATCGCACGGGTAGGCTTTGGATTCCTCATATATAGCCTCTATGGAAGATGATGTATTGTTGTAGGAGGATCATCAAGCGCTAGGGACTCGTATAGACTGGCGCCGAAGTTTTGTGACGACCGATGCGAACCCTTACTACGACTCATTCGTGCGATGGCAGGTCAACAAACTATATGCGCAAGAGAAGATCAAGTTTGGAGAGCGTTATACGATTTACAGCCCAAAGGATGGTCAGCCGTGTATGGACCATGATCGGTCGGACGGTGAAGCTTTGGGACCTCAAGAGTACACTGGAATTAAGATGGAAGTGGTGCAATGGAGCAAGCCTGCACAAGCTGCAATCGGTGATAAATTGAGTGGGAAGCGAGTATTTTTGGTTGCAGCTACACTACGTCCAGAGACCATGTACGTTGTGTTTCATATTCATTCCGTTTACTACTAACCCGGCGAGTAAACAGGTATGGCCAAACTAATTGTTTTGTCGGTACCGCGCTCAAGTACGGCCTCTTTGCCATCAATGACACTGATGTGTACCTATGCACATACCGTGCGGCGAGAAACATGGCGTTCCAGGGCATTAGTGTCCCTCGTGGGGAAGTTAATCAAATTGCAGAAATCGAGGGCGCAAATATTGTGGGCACTCGGATCAAGGCACCCTATGCCGTTTATCCAGAAGTCTACGTTTTGCCCATGGACAATGTTCTCGCGACAAAGGTGCGGCTCGTCAGTGAGGTTCTTCGGGTCTCGGTTAATTCAATTGCAGGGTACCGGTGTGGTTACATCCGTCCCCTCAGACTCTCCTGATGACTTTGCGACGCTCAATGACTTGAAGAAGAAGCCCGAATACTACGGAGTTGAGCCGGCTTGGGTAGCGTTGGACCCTGTCCCTGTCCTAAGTACGCCTACGTATGGTGATATGACTGCCGCCGCCTTGGTAAAGCAATTGAAAATACAGTCGCAGAAAGACGTCAAGCAGTTGGCTGAGGCTAAAGAGATCGCATACAAGGAAGGCTTCTATTCCGGAACGATGCTCATAGGTGAATTCAAGGGTCAGTCCGTGCAAGACGCCAAAGCAAAGGTTAGGGATGCCATGATCAGGGATGGCCTCGCGTTTGCATATGCGGAACCGGAAGGCATGATCATCAGTCGAAGTGGAGACGAGTGTGTGGTTGCTTTGATGGACCAGTGGTATCTTGACTACGGAGAGCCTGTATGGAGAGCCCAGGCCGAGAAGTCAGTGGATATTATTTCAAATGCAAAGAATATATTGGCTCATCCGGTGTATTCAGGCTTGTTTCACGCATGGAAACCTATAGTGATGAAACACGCAACGGTTTTGAAGCCGTATTGCGGTGGTTGAACAAGTGGGCTTGTGCGCGGACATACGGTTTGGGCACAAAGATACCATGGGATCCAACGTTCATGGTCGAGAGCTTGAGCGATTCCTCCATTTATATGTCCTACTACACTGTTGCACATTTGTTGCAAGGTGAGTTGTCTGATTGTTGTTAGTGGAGGTCTCACAATTTCGGCAGGTGGTGTAGTCAATGGAAGCGTCCCAGGTCCTTTGGGCGTAACACCCGACCAAATGACTGACGAGATTTGGGACTACATTCTCGCCGACGGACCTTGGCCAAACCCATCCCCTCTGTTGAAAGAAAAGGCAGACACCATGAAGCATGAATTCAACTATTTCTATCCATTTGACGTTCGTTCATCCGGAAAGGATCTGATCCCCAATCACTTGACTTTTGCGGTCTACAATCACGTAGCAATCTTTCCTGAGAAACATTGGCCGCTTGGGATGCGGACTAATGGACACTTGATGCTCAATGGCAAGAAGATGAGCAAGAGCACGGGAAATTTCTTGACATTGAGGGACTGTGTTATGAAATTTGGTGCAGACGCTACTCGATTGGCCTTGGCCGATGCTGGCGATGGGATTGAAGATGCCAACTTTGACGAGATGAGTGCGAACGCGACCATCTTGAGGTTGCACACTTTGCTTGAGTGGTCGGATGTGAGTTTATTGTATTTGATGCAGGGAAGTATTGATTAAACGAGTTATAATATAGGAGATGATCAAGAACCCATCTTCTCTAAGAGCTGGAGATAAACAGTACCACGATCGTGTCTTCGAAGAAGAGATCAATGAGTTGATCAACATCACCCAGCAGCAGTATGAACGGTAAGTCACGCGGTGGCTTCATGTGCAAATGGAGACTTATATAAACCTCTTCAGTATGAATTTCAAAGACGCTCTCAAGTATGGATTCTTTGAGATGCAGATTGCGCGCGATTGGTATCGCGAGATCACAGCGGATGTCGGTATGCATGTCGATATGGTTCGATACTGGATACGTATTGCAGCCTTGCTTGTGCAACCTATCATTCCCCATTTCTCTGAACATATCTGGTCTACCATTCTCGAAGAGCCGCAATCCGTGCAGCTGGCTCGGTGGCCTACACCCTCCAAACCTGTCGATCGCGCTCTTCTCGATTCAGGCGTGTACATTAGGGCGATAGTAAAGTCAGTTCGCGAGTCCGAGGGCCAGCTCTTGAAAAAGCTCAAGAGCAAGGGTGGCGCACCTTTCGACCCGAGAAAGCCGAAGAGTATTCGGATATTCGTGGCCACAAGCTTCCCGGAATGGCAAGACAAGGTCGTGCAGGCAGTAAAGGAGGCATACGAACCTCAAACCATGAAGGTGGATGACACAAAGGTCCGCGAGTTCTTGAGTAAACAAGGGCTGATGAAGGACAAGCGGGTAATGCCGTTTGTGCAAGCCATGAAGGTGCGAGGCATGCTCTTACACTAATTGATATTCCTTGAGTAAATATAAATACTTGTCATAGGCCCGCATAGCTAAATTTGGCGTACAAACGGCATTCAACCGTGCTCTACCATTCCCGGAGGCACCTGTGTTGAAGGAGGCATTGCCGTATCTGAAGCGAAGCGTTGGGTTCGTTGAGGCAGACGTGTGGTCAGTTGAAGACGCCCGAAGTCAAGAGGGCAAACCTGGTTTCTCAAAGAATATCATTGATGGGTCTGAGCCAGGCGCACCGGGATTTGAGTTCCGCAATATTTAATATATGTCCCCAGGAGGTTTAAAGCTTTTGGGATCGTAGATGCTAATGTCGTGTTTTGTGCATGTTCGATCTAGAGGAGATGGGATACCAGTGATCAGGATATAGTCGACCATCGAGATGTATTACGGTGGTTAATAATAATTCAAATTTTGAAAAAAGGAAGCATATAATGATGGGGGTTGAATCTATTCAAAAATCAACCTTTAGCATGTGTACCACCTCATCTGAATTACCAAAGGTGATGAGTGGAAGGCTGCATTCAAGACTTGTTATGGGTCCTGGGAATGGTTGGTCATGCTGTTCAGCCTATCCAACACTCCTGCAGCTTTCACAGGTTTATGACTGATATTCTCAGTGACCTCTTAGATCATTTTGCAGTTGTTTGTATAGATTTATATAGATGATATACTGATCTACTCACACTCACTTGAACAGCATTGAGAACATGTCTGAGAAGTACTACAATGACTCAGAAAACATGGCCTATTTTCTAAGGTTAGCAAATGCAAATAGCACAAGGACATGGTTGAATTCCTCAGCTACATCCTCCAAACCAAAGGCTTCACCATGTCTGAAGACAAACTCAAAACCATCTACAACTAGCCCAAACCAAGAAAGGTTAAAGATATCCAATCATTCCTAGGATTCACCAACTTCTATCATTGTTTCATCTTCAACTATTTGGATATCACAGTACTCCTCACCTAGCTGACACCCAATATGTGGACCAAAGACTGTCAAAAGTCTTTTGACCTCTTCAAGATGGCATTTACTATAAGGGCAACCTACTTGGGTACTGATCCCAGCATCTGTTGGGAGGCCAACAGTGGGACACTACTGGGGAAATGCATGGGTTATGCCAACCTGCATGGGTCACTGGGTCAGGTGTCCTTGGGTTTGGGTGTAGGTCAAGCTGAGAGCACCTGTGACCTGGGCCTAACCCACCATGTCAACTCTGTTAAGAATGCAAGTGGCTTGGTTCTTAGCACATAAAGCTCAGTGAGTTGAAACTTTGCAGAGGTTTGAGTGTGGGGCTTGGCTTCATTTTATGTGCTACACCTTCCAATCTTGTTGGTCTCTAACTTCAGACAGAGGTTTAGAGTGGAGTGAGGTTGTAGAAACTGTTTGATGAAAAGCTCAGGGAGTGAGCAAGGTTTGCCTGGTCAAATTCTAAGTTGATTATCAGACTACTGAACTTCTATATTACATACCTATTTTATACTAGTACATTTTTCAAATTCCAGTAGGGCTTAACGACCGAGAACAAGGGAAGACATGAATGGGGAAAGGGTCTCCAATCAAAAGAACAAGGAAGTGAAAGTACAAGGGGCTTGAGCAAATTTTGTGACCAAGCTACTGCAGGATCTAAATGGGATATTGGGTGAGATCTTGATGTACTTCTATTTTAGGAATTGACGAGTAGAGTTGGGCTGATCAGCAAAGTAAAGGGATGGAAATTAAAGGGCATTTATTGATGAGGGTCAGATGAAGTTTCAACCAGTGAACAGTGGATATAATTTCCAGTCAGAGGGTGGGGTTTCCAATCAGAGAGCTGTAGGCTAGCAAAGGTTTATGGGTAGATGAATGAATGGGCTTTTTAGAGCATGAGGACATGCCCATGTGTGACATGTGGCTTTTTCTAGAAAGGAAAACTTGTCCTCATGTTTGAATAAAAATTACTTCAGTGGGGTTATAACAGTATCCTCTCCTTATAGCTGTCCCATGAGGCTATGGTAGTGAACTTCCTGGAGGTACCAGGATCTGAGCTTATTCTTGACAAAGTTGTATAAAAGGAGGTCATGATGGCTGATGGTCTTCATCAATAATAACCAGTCCATCCAACCGTAAAGCCTATCAAATTGCCCCCACTACTTGTAACTTGGGTAGGGTGCATGTCGATGATTCCATCAATTCAAGTATGGTTTTCATCACAGTTGATCCTGTGATCTCAATGGTGATTGACCAGATATATAGTTGTTGTGAGAAACATACTCTGTAGGTCAAAAGTTTGCTAGCAAGTGGCCATTACATCAGGATCCAACTTATCTATTACATAAATGAGGGGATGCTGAATCCAGTTCTTTATCAGAAGATATTGCCAGATGAAACCTGGGAGGTCAAGTGGACTCTGGCAAGGTGGTCCAAAGAGTTGTGTTCGTATTGTAAGAAAAACGACAGCATGTCTTTGTAAAATAGAAGGGGGAATCTTGGACCTTAGGCCTTGCATTTGGTGTTCCTTGTGAGGTATTGGTTATAGCATAGCATGGGGAGGTCAAGGTTCTCAAGGGACTTTGGTAAGAAAAAGGGGTGGAAAGAAGGGTAAAGCAAGACAGGAGGAAATTAATATGGATCTGGGAAAGGAGAGTGAAGGTCGGTTAAGCAAGAGTCAGAACAAGGTTGGAGATCAGCTGCAGAAGAAAACTAAGGTGGATTTACCACAGGAAACCTTGGCACTGCCTAATCCTGGCTGACTAGGGCTATTACCTGCCTCCTTCTCCTCCCCTCCTGATTCCCGAGCTTGGATGACAGTCTCAGTGTCCTTTCCTCCCCTGACTACTGTGATGGCTCCTATTGTCTCCCCAATTTCCTCCCTCACAGCCTTGGTGCAGGGTTTGTCTGAAATTGTAGGGTAGCTTCTAGGTGAGATGAGAGATGTCAACATCAAGATTGGGAGGATGCAGGAGTGTATAAGGAGGTTAGAGGAATTAGTATATGGAGGAAGTGATTGTTCAGTATGCAGGGGGTGTTCTGAGACCTAAGACTGTATCTGTAAGTGAGTAGGGTGTAATTGGAGATTTTTAAAGGATAGCTAGTGTGGCTTGGATGGATAATACTTGTGAAAATCTTGGATAAGCTCAGAAGTATGATCAAGTTTGTTGCAAGGATCCATGAGGTTTCCTCATCGGTTCCTTCATAGCCTGCCTATTGAACCAGGTACAGTAGCCTGCAAGCCCTGCATCTATTATCAATTTTGGAGTCTAAGACTTTGGAGACTTCAAACTCTGGTTCTCCATCAATTATAACAGGAGGCAGAGGTGGCTGTGTGTAGTTTGGGATGGTGTTAGGTGAGGTTGGTTTGAGTATCAAAATGTGAAAGATGGAATGTATTGCTTCCATATAATCTGGAAGTTTCAGGGTAACTGAATGAGTAATGGGGTGAGCTATGATTTCAAAAGGACCCAAAAACTTCTTGGTGAGCTTTTTAGTAGGGCACTTGGTTCTAAAGAACTGTGCCTTGACAAACACAAGGCTGCTGATCTCAAACTCAGGTGCAGGAAGTTGTTTGGTGTCAGCTGAGATTTGGTAGGTTTGCTAGGTGTCAACAATAGCTTAGTGAAGTTCTTGGTGAAGTTTGTCCAGGTCAATTACAAAGTCTTGGGCTTAAGAGGACATGAGGTCTCATTTGGGGTAGATGGTTAGGTTAGGATGTTAGCCCTTGTTGGCAAAGAAGGGTGAAACTCCTGTAGTGGCACTGGGAGCATTGTTGTAGGAGAATTCTGCTAAAGGAAGGAGAGAGGCCCAGTTGTCCTGCTGGTAGTTACAGTAGACATAGAGGAGCTGTTCTAACATTTGATTAGTATATTCAGTCTGTCCATCACATTTAGGGTAGTAGCTGGATATGTAGTGCAGTTTCATGTCTAGGGCTTTCCCAAGAGATCACCAGAAGTGTGACACAAATTCTGAATCTCAATCAAAGGTTACATGAGTGGATATGCCATACTTGGAGAATACATGTAGGATGAAGAGTTCTGTGAGCTTTGGTAAGGTGATTGTATTAGTGGTGGGAATAAAGATGCCTTGCTTTAAGAAGTGGTTGACAATGACTAGGATGGCCGTGAATTCTGAGGATGCTAGAAGCTGCTTGATGAAGTCCATGGATATTGAATTCCAAGGTTTCTATAGGATGGGGAATTGCTTGAGTAGTCCATAGGTCTTGTATCATTGGGATTTGCTTCACATGCATGTGGTGCAGGATTTGCAATAGTCCTTGATGTAGGATCTGATGCCAGGCCAATTGAAGTCACATCTGATGAGGTCTAAGGTCTTATTGATTCCAAAGTGTCCTGAAAGAATGTGGTCATGTTTGAATTGTAGGACTTGTGGGTGCAAGTCATGAACCTCGGGAACATAGATTCATCCATTGAAGAGTAGTAGTGTCAAGTCCACGATACCAAGCTCCAGTTCACTTGGCAGTACCGACCAAATTACCCTTACTGTTTAATTCCACACACCAGTGGCAAACCATTCCTCACCAGTATGTGGTCTCAGCTCAGTATATTTGGCACATCATTTGGTTCACTCTCCCTATCCCATCCCCTCTATTCTTTATTATTCTTTCATCCCCCATCCTTTTCCTTACCTGTTTCCCTTTGGGACAATTGCTATTTACTTATTATTCGGTCACAGCCCTATTGTATTGTGTTTGGCCAATTTTCTATTGTTCTATTCTCACCCACTCACCCATTATTCTATTCTTGGCCATATCTCATTATTCTATCCTCATTTACATTCCTTATTCTATTCTTGATCATTGTGGGCAATCTCCACATGATTCTTCATACCTTATTGTTCTCCATTCCTTATGTTATCCTGTTCCACATCTCGCTTCTTAACCTATATAAGTAGCAAATGTATGTAGATAGTTCTTTGCTCTGAATATCAACTTGGTTTACATCCTCTCATCTTTTCTTCTCCCATCTGAAGTCCCTTACTTGGACTGGCACTCTTGGCACTCTCCCAGGTCTTTATTCTATTCAAATTAGTGGCATGCATGGAAGAGCAGGGCATAATGCATGAGTATATTAAAGCCAAGTCACTAGGGAACGGCATGGGTCACCCATGGGTCAAATGTGGGTGACCTGCACCCGACCTATGGGAAACCCGAACCCATCAACCCATGGGTTTTTTCCCATGGGTCGACGGGTGTCGGGTGCGTGCCGCACCTGCACGTGTGTGGCACGTATGGCACATACAGCGCGTATGGCACGTACAACACATACCATGCATATGGTGTGTATGGCGCGTATGGCACATATAGCGTATATGGCGGGTTTGATGCGTATGGCGCGTGCGGCATGTACAACATGTACGACGCATAGGGCGCATACAGCACGTACGACACGTACGGTACGTTCATCACGTTCATGGTGTCGCGTGCACGTACGGCACTTTCGTCGCATTTGTGTCAGCATGTGTGCATACGCGTAAGTTGCATTTGTGTCAGAGGTGATGCCCTGGGTTGGGCCCGGGTCACAGGTGCTCGCGGCTTGACCCACACCCACACCCAAGGACACCTGACCTGGTGACCCATGCGGGTTGGCCTGACCCGTGCATTTCCCTACAAGTCACCCTGATCAGTCTGCAAGACTTGGTCAATACCTGCCTACAATATCGGCATTACCGATACCTAACAAGTAGACCATCTGGATTGGTCTGCTACTTGGGGTCTTCAGTAGATCCAAGGTGTTTCTGAGCTGTAGGATTGGAAATGAGGTGTTGACAAATGTCGGTGAGGATTTGTTTAGTGTCCATGAGCATGGTTGCTCTTAAGACAGGTTTGGTGAGGTTTGTAGCTTGAAGAGATGACACCAATTGCTGTTGCATGAAAAATTGCCTAAGGTTTTGGGGGTTAATGGTGGCATAGTTGCTTATCCCCTCTTTAAGGTAGATATCCCATCATCTAGTGAGTGAGTCAGGTTTCATGCCAAGCCATCTAGGTCTACACCATATAATGATGTTAAACCGAGAGAGGTATTCTGTCAGGAACCGTACACTGGCAAGCCGACTATTCAATTCAGCCCACTCAGCCCAAACTCCGCCCTCGCTCGCTATTCAACATTACGCCCTCAGCCCACGGACTATATACACCTCGTGTATCCATCTTGGCATCACGTGCTCCTGTCAAATCACTCCACTCATTTACG